>JAKCPB010001268.1:0-246028 GCA_021442155.1 Cymbidium sinense | reverse complement strand
GTATATAGTCTAGAGATCCTCATGAATAAGGTGTTTAGTTAGCCCTAATAAGGTTATTTGATTACCTCACTTCTCTAGTTGAAAATGACATGTACTTGCTATATCTTTGTACATGTATATGTATATGTGATTAGTGAATGAAAATCTCATTTTAAATTAAAATTGCATGCATTCATAATTGACTAAGTGGTTGAATTAATTAGCCATATAATTTGGATCTTACTTCCTATGTTCATGTATATGAATTTACATATGTTTTAATGCAAATAGATATATAGTCTAGACATCCCATGAATGCTTTTTTAGCTCCAAGGAGGTCATTTGATTACCTCACTTCCTTGGTTTAACAACGACACATGCCTATTTAATTTCATTCTTATGTCTTTTTGTATAAGAATTTGGATGAAGTTTTAAATTAATATGTTTAAATAATTTAATCAAATAAAATATAAATTCTAAACATACACATACATTCATCATTTAAGTGTGCTAAAATATGTTGCATGTATAAATAATCTTAGATTAAATCATATGCATGTTATATGTGAAAGGAATGATTTAATATATGTCATGTGGTAATAATTTAATTAAATTAATCTTAAGATGCATTTCATTTTGAATAGGATTATTTAAAGTGAACCTAAACTTAGGATTAATTAAATCATTTAATAATCCATTCACTAAAGAGAACTAAATCAAATTAATATACTTTAGAAAGTGACTTAAGGTAGGGATGAAAGAGGGCAATCCTTTTTTCTCTTTTTATAACACTTAGTTGCTAAGTGTAATCAAATGTAGCAAAAGAAAACACAAATTAAAATTCTCAAATCAATTAAACTACTTCAAGTGAAATCAACCTTTCATGTTAAATTGAATCCTTCTACACTTAGAAAATACAACACTAATGCCTAAGAAGACTTACCACACAAGCCTTAATACACACATTTGAATTAAGTCATTACTTCTAACGCTAAGTTAGGATGGTGTATGATGTGATGTATATTTTCTTTTATGATGTATTATTTTAGATTAGATTTTAGGGTGTATGCTTCGTAGACTAGATGATAGGTTAATATTAGCCTAATCATGTTTTCAGCAGGGATTATGCTTAAGGGATGCTTAAAAACAAATATGAATGCTATTTTTGTAGGTTGCTTAAATTTTAAGCATAATCCAAGTTAGGACAGGTGGGCTTAGTAACCCATGTGTAGGGTGCTAAGTCTAAATTATAAATACAACTGATTACAATTATATGTATATTTAGCTAATCTTTATTTTGTAGGTGTAGTTAGATTTACTTTTACCACATAAATGTAATTTTTGCAATTGGAATTAGAATTAGTGCTATGATGGATTAGGATGAGCAGTGGTTAGAAGGCTTTGTCTTGGGGTGCCCTGTGATGCCTTTGAAGCAAGCACCATCCAAATCAAAGAAGGAACAAAATCAGAAATGGAGATATGATGAAAGAAGACCCTCATAGCATTTAATACAATTATAATTATTCTTTCATATTCTAGGTTACATAATGGTATAGCTTGGCTCTCATATTTTCTCTCTTTAAGTTGTACGGTGGCACCCGACCACCGGCCTTTTAGTCTTTTATGATAGTTTATATAATTGTTTGATGTTATGTTTACATTGTCCATTAGGATGGTAGGCTTTTCATAATTTCTTAAATGATTGATTCTTTAATATCTGGCTTTGATATGATTAGGCTCTCAAGATAAAATAACTTTTTACTCACTAATAACTCAAACTAAATTTAAACAACTCATAACCTCATCATAAAGCTGAGACCTAAATAAGATAATTAAAAGATTTAGCAACCCTTAGTCGTATGATTGTATGTTTCACATCATGCGCATATTCTTTCTTTCTTGAACATGAAGATCTCCATCCTTGAACCAAAAAAGGAATGCTTGACTTGTGAGGGCAAGAACACCTTCTTCTAGCTGATTTGACCCATAACTTATTTCATCATGCATTTAGGCATAAAAAATTCTAAAGCCTCTATCAAAATGATGTGTCTAAAATGAAATAAAATTTAAAAAGATTTTGCATCTATAGATTAAGTCATATGCTCATACCACTCATGCTCTAGTCTATTAGAGAGTGTGTTTAAGACTTTAGTCTCTTTCTAATTAAATAACTATCCTAGCTATCTTACAATTCATAAGATCGGACTACATGATTTTAAAATCATAGGAGAAGTTAGCTAGCCACTCTAGGTGATTATAAGTCAAGAAGTCAGACAATTTATTCTCTCTTATGGAGGTAAACCCTTATGTCCACCTGTCTCTTACATTTAGGTCATGCTTTAACTCTTACTAAAGGTCCCTAGATTTAGGATCTGAGTTAGCTATTTTCTTCAGGCTATGAGCATAAATCTCACCACCTTAATTCCCACAACCTTGTTGGTGGATTATAAGCTAATAATTAAATTTCAACTTAAAACATATAAATCCCCTCAACATCAAAATTATAAAGCCCAACCATATGATAGATTGGAATGCTCACTAGGCTTCCTAGTATCATGAGCATTTCCTACTTATTTCATTTGGATTTCAAAAATAAGTCTTCTCCTTAAACTTTCCCAATTGATTTTCCAAATACAATCAATCCTTCAATAGTCTAACCTTGAAATTTTTGGAGATCATAATTGTCTACTTTAATCTAGAATATTCTTAAAAAATTTTATTTTCAAGATGTAATTAACTATAGAGGCTTGCCTCCATAGAACTATGAACCTAGTTTAATATAAACCGCTTTATTTATCCATGTAAAGTAAGGACAAATTTAGTACATTCAAGACCCATCATGCCTTAGGAATCCTTATTACATGATTAGGTCCATTGTAGGGTGATGCCTCTATCTTGAGATAGTACATCATACCAATGCTTTGTACTCATCACCTGTACACCCACCCATACATCCAAAACTAAACACCACAAGCTCTCACCTTATTCATTGAATCCTCTCAACATCATCCTCTTTTTGGAGATGTCATCCTCAAGCAAGCAATGGTTCTTACTCATAATGTTGACTATATAATGGGTCAACAACTCGATAGCTTGTATCTACCAACATCCACTATAATGTAAAGCGCTTGTGCTTTGTCATCCCTATGTAAGTCTTTTTGATGAATGTAACTCCTAAGATTCCTTCGAGTGGCATGTCTCCTCTTTAGTAGCGATCAGCTAAGCTAAACATATCTCTAGATCAAGTAAGGACTTGATTAGAGATTCTCTCATCTCTTTGGATAAGACAAGGGTGTCTTATATGCTTAACTTAGTTGGAAACTTTCTAAGGTGAGCAAAGACATTGTAATCAACTCTAGCTTGGTCCTCCACAAGCATATCTATGGGTGGAGCATCCTATGAAGGGGTTATCTGCTCACTGGAACTAATTACATGCTTACCATTATCCTGAGGTGCTACCCTAGGAAGTAGAACTTTGCCACTCACAGTTGACTTGTGACTTCTTGGAATGATGAGCTTGTGGAAAGTTCTACCTTCTCATCTGCATACCTACAGCCTTCTCCTATGGATAAGAATTAGTTGACTAAGTAAATCTCAAGAGGTGAACCCATTGATTCAGAAGGATATCGACTCTAATCGAAAGGAAAGATAAATTAGAGCTATTATTTTTACTTATACTTGGAGAGCTTTCAATTGGAATAAAATCAAGAGCATCAGAAGTAGACAATATATAAGTAGAATCAACTTTCTTCATTAATTTCTTTTTCGGAGGAGGTACATGATAGAAATCAAGTAAAGTAAGTGGAGTAATAGATTTAGTTCCCTTTTTCACAGATACAATGATCTTCCTGGTAGAAGAGGAGCTAGCAGAAGGGGTGGTAGCTACAATGGAGCAGTACCGACTCTGATGGTGGATGCACTACATTATCCTCAAAGTATGGTGAGTAGCTCAAGGCTACCCTCCCGAGTTGTGCTTTGCAACGGAAACTTCCTTGGTGTTGGAGGTTTGAGGTACTTCAAACACCTACAAGAAACCTTCTTGATCAATAAATGATCTTCTTATAGGTTAGATAGGGAGATATCCTAACCTTCTTTGGTTTTAATAGGATCGCAAGTATCCTGGTTTACTCTAACTAAAGAATGGTTGTTCTAATAAGTATTTTTTTGGGGATAACTATGGCTCAACTTGTAGTTGCACTCAAGCTAATCTTTAAAAAAAGTGATACAATCCAAGACATGGCCTAACATGTATAGAATTAGATCATCGCTTTTCCCACTTCCTCCTTAGCTCTAAATAAAAAAAGTCGTGCTTTTAAGAGATTCTAAAGATTTTCCTAACTACCTCCCTCTTGAATGAATATTGCTTATTCAATCTATCGAAGAGAAGATGGAAAGTAGCTACCTAGCATGGTTATGAATATCTCGGGTAGGCTGAATTGGTAGAAATGGTCATTATGGCTATGCAGGGGTTAGATGATGGCAGGGATGGAAGGGAAAAAGAGGCCGGCTTAGTCTCTCATACTAAACTCGCTACTTCATCCACCGACATAACTATCTCTAGCTTCTTCAAACACACGCCTTGGGCCTAAGTGATCTGAAAGGGCAATTGTTTGGCTTCCTCTTGTAGACTAGCTTTGTTTATTAATTTCTCAATGTTTTGATGGTAAAACCCTTAAGCATGAAGGTGATGCCATGGATATTCTTGAGAAGAATCCAAAGATGTCTTACGGTGGTTCATCATGCTCTTGAGCCACCGAGAATGTAATCACAAGGTATCGTTGAGTTTTGTTCTACAATGAGGTCGACATAAATCACCATCTAGCACCAAAGAAACCTCTTGATGAAGAGGTGCTAAACTCAACAAAAGCCTTCACCGAACCATTGGTTCGACCAATCAAATGCAACACCTAACATGCTAAAGAAAAGGTTTCTAACGCAGTAACTTCTAAAGTGTGCAATGTTATCGTGGTTCACGCCATCAAAGATCTTGAAGGATGATGGCACAAAACCCTAAATAAAATAAAACAAAAATGCAAACCTAAAAATAAGCCAAAAAAATAAAATAATAAAACCTAAACCCTAAACTAAAAAACTAAACCTAAAATAAACAAAATAAACAAACAAAACCTAAATTAAAATAAACTAAACTAAAATAAATAAAACCTAGACCTAAACCTAAATAAAATAAAATAAACAAACTTAAAATAAACCTAAACCTAAACTAAAAGAAACCTAAAAATAATCCTAAAATGA
Organism: Cymbidium sinense; assembly: GCA_021442155.1. Lineage (NCBI taxonomy): Eukaryota > Viridiplantae > Streptophyta > Magnoliopsida > Asparagales > Orchidaceae > Cymbidium > Cymbidium sinense. The sequence continues at coordinate 240,796 of JAKCPB010001268.1, read as the reverse complement.
AACCTAAAGCTTAAACCTAAAAAAATAAAATAAAAACCTAAACGTAAACCTAAAATTAAAAAATAAAACCTAAACCTAACGAAATAAAATAAAAATAAAACTAAACGAAAAAATAAACATAAACATAAACCTAAACCTAAAATATAAACTAAAATAAAAAACTTAATCAAAAAATAAAAAATAAACTAAAAAAATAAACCTAAATAAAAATAAAAAATGAAATAAACTAAAATAAATAAAAATAAACTAAATAAACTTAAACCTAGTAATTTACTTAATTTTTTAAAACCCTAAACAAAAAACCCTAAACCATAAACCCTAAACTAAAACCCTAAACCTAAACCCAGAAACCATAAAAAAACTCTAAACCTAAACCAATCTAAACCTAAAACTATAAATAAACTTACAATCCTAAACTTACAAATTTAAACCATAAACCCTAAATTAAACTCTAAAACCCTAAAACCTACAGATCTAAACACTAAAACCCTAAACTCCTAAACCCAAACACTAAAACCCAAACCCTAAACACTAAACCCTAAACTAACCAAACTTAAACCTAAAACCTAAAACTATAAACCCTAAAGTAAAATTAAACCCTAAACCTAAACACCCTAAACCTGAACCCTAAACTAAACACTAAAACCTAAACCTAAAAAAACAAACAAACATAAACCCTAAAATATCTAAACTCTAACCCTAAACGTTAAACCCTAAAACCCTAAACCTAAACCCTAAAAACCTAAAATCCTAAACCTAAACTAAATAAAACCTAAAAAGTAAAATAAATAAATAAAAACCTAAACCTAAATATAATAAGATAATAAAATAAAATTAAAACCTAAACAAAAACCTAAACTAAACTAAAATAATATAAAATTAAAACATAAAATAAAACAAAAAAAATAAAAAAACTAAACATAAAATAAAAAATAAAATAAACCTAACATAAAATAAAATAAAAAAATATAAACTAAGCCTAAAAAAAAATAAATCTTAAAATAAACCTAAACAAAAAATAAAAATAAACCTAAACCCTAAAAAAAACCTAAACCTAAAATAAAATAAAATAAATAAAATAAAATAAACCTAAACCTAAACTAAAATAGACTAAACTAAAATAAATAAATTCTAAACCTAATCCTAAAATAAACTAAACCTAAACCTAAACTTAAACTAAAAAAATAAAACCTAAAAATAAAACTAAATTAAAAACCTAAACCTAAACCTAAAAATAAAAAATTAAAACCTAAACCTAAAGCTAAAAATAAAACCTAAACCTAAAAAAATAAAATAAAAATAAAACCCAACCAAAAAAATAAACCTAAACCTAAACCTAAAAAATAAACTAAAATAAAAAACCTAAACTAAAATAAATAAACTAAACTAAATAACAATAAAAAATAAACTTAAATAAAAAATAAAATAAAATAAATAAGAATAAATAAAAAATAAACTAAATAAACCTAAACCTACTAGTTTACTTAATTTAAAAAAAAACCATAAACACTAAATCCTAAACCCTAAAACCTAAACCCTAAACCTACAATCCTAAACCCTAAACCCTAAACCTTAAACCCTAACCCTAAACCCTAAAAGCATAAACCTTAAAACCTAACCCTAAACCCTAAGCCCTAAACCCTAAACCCAAACCCTAAACCCTAAACCCTAAACCACAAACCCTAAACCTAAACCTAAATTAACTAAATAAATTAAAAAATAAACTTAAATCCTAAAACCTAATAAACCTAAACCTAAACCAAAACCCTAAGAATGGGCAGAACCTTGACACCAAGAACATCACCATGAACCAAGTTCAGTATAGATTTGGTAGTGGAGGTGAAGGTGGAGGCCAAAAGTGGTGGTGGGGATCTAGGTGCCTGGATATGAAGGTGGTGGTCGAGTAGTGGTTATTATGGAGGCGGAGGTGCAAAGAAACCATGGTGGTGATGGTGGAGGGAGAGATCGGGATATGATGGTGGATCTACTCAAGAGGCGGGGTGTTCAGGGAGCTCGAGAAACTAAAGAATGACCATATGATCAAATGGAAGTTTCTATAATATAGTTCTAGTTATCTAAGGTTTTGATTTTCTCTATGCATGCTCATTTGATCTATGTCGCTATGTGGCTTAGAAACTTGGTGTGTTACTTGGTTGAAGAAATCGAAAAAAAGAAATGTTGAATCTGAATTTGTTCTCTGTTAAAAAGAAAACAAAATCTAAAACCCTAAATTAAAACTTGAACCCTAAACCTAAAACCTAAATCATAAACACTAAACCCTAAAAACCCTAAATATTAAACCCTAAGCTATAAACCATAAATCCTAAAATCCTAAACCCTAAACCATAAACCCTAAAACCTAAACCCTAAACCTTAAACCCTAAAAGTAAAATAAATAAAAAACCTAAACCTAAATAAAATAAAAATAAAAATAAAATAAAATAAACTAAAACTTAAACTTAAACCTAAAAATAAAATAAAAAATAAACTAATAAAATAAACTAAAATAAAAATAAAACCTAAACAAAACTAAAATATAAAATAAACCTAAGAATAAAAAACCTAAATAAAATAAAAGCTAAACATAAAATTAAATTTAAATAAACTTTAAATAAACATAAAATAAAATGAAATAAGAACTAAATAAAAGGTAAACCTAAAAAATAAACCTAAAAATAAATAAAAAAATAAAACCTAAACCCTAAACTAAAAAAAAAAGTTATACCAAAAATAAAAATAAAATAAATAAAGTAAAAAAAAATCTAAAGCTAAACTAAAATAAATAAAACCTAAACATAAACCTAAACTTAAACTAAAATAAAATAAACTAAAATTAACCTAAACCTAAACTAAAAAAATAAAACCTAAAAATAATCCTAAAATAAAACCTAAACTTAAACCATCAAAAAAAAATAAAAATAAAAACTTAACCTAAATCGAAAAATAAAAAATAAAATATAAACCTAAAAAATAAAATAAAAATAAAACTCAAGTAAAATATAGATTTAAACTTAAAAAATAAACTAAAATAAAAAACATAAACAAAAATAAATAAAACTAAAATAAATAAACTAAACTGAATAAAGAAATAAACATAAACATAAAAAAATAATAAAATAAAATAAAATAAATAAAAAATAAACTAAATAAATGAAAGTAGAAATGTTGAATCTAAATTTGTTCTCTTTTAAAAAAAATCAAAAACCCTAAACCCTAAATTAAAAACTGAACCCTAAACCTAAAGCCTAAACTTTAAAACCTAAACCCTAAACCCTAAACACTAAACGCTAAACACTAACCCTAAACCCTAAAAATCAAAAAATAGAAACCTAAAAAATAAATTTAAAATAAAACTCAACTAAAAAATAAACCTAAACCTAAAAAATAAACTAAAATAAAAAACCTAAATTAAAATAAATAAAACTAATATAAAAAAACCTAACTAGATAGAATTAAAAAACAAACTTAAATAAATATAAAAATGAAATAAACTAAAATAAATAAAAAGTAAACTAAATAAACCAAAACCTACAGGTTTACTTAATATTTTTTTAAAAAAACTCTAAACCCTAAATCCTAAACCTACAACACTAAACCTACAACCCTAAACCTTAAACCCTAACCCCTAAACCCTTAAACCTAAACCCTCCACCCCCAACCCTAAACCCTAAACCCTAACCCTAAATTAAAAATCTTAAAAGCCTAAACCCAAAAACACTAAATCCTAAATCCTAAACCATAAACCCTAAACCCTAAACCCTAACCCTAAACCCTAAACCTTAAATCCCTAAACCCTAAACCTAAACCTAAAGTAAATAAATTAAAAAAAATAAACATAAACCTAAAGCTAAAATAAACTAAAATAAAATAAAATAAACTAAATAAACTAAACAAACATAAACCAACTATATTTAAAACCTAAACAAACTAAACCATAAACTATAAACCTAAATGCCCTAAACCCTAATCCCTAAACCCTAAACCTACAACCTTAAACCAACAACCTTAAAAAATCCTAAACACTAAACCCTAAACTAACCCTGAACCCAAAACCCTAAACCCTAAAACCCTAAACCCTAAACTCTAAACTTTAGACACTAAACCCTAAACCCTAAATCCTAAACCCTAAACCCTAAACACCAAACCCTAAACCCTAAACCCTAAACCCTAAACCCTATACCTTCAACTAACCCTAAACCCTAAAAGTTAAAAAACCTAAACTAAATAAATAAAAAAAAAAAAAACCTAAACATATACATAAAAAAACCTAAAAAATAAAATAAAATAAAAATAAAATAAATACTAAACTAAAACCTAAAATAAACCTAAACCTAAATAAACCTAAAAAAAAATAAAATAAATAAAACTAAAATAAACCTAAATAAAATAAAATAAAACTAAATAAAAAACCTAAAATAAATATTTAAAAAATAAAACCTAAACCCTAACCTAAAACCTAAACCTAAAATCATAATAAAATAAACAAAATAAAATAAACCTAACCTAAACTAAAATAACTAAACCATAACCTAAACTAAAATAAACTAACCTAAAATAAATAAACTTAAAACAAACCTAAACTAAAATAAACTAAAATAAACATAAACCTAAACTAAAAAATAGAACCTAAAAATATATCTAAAATAAAAACCTAAAATTGAAACTTAAAAAAATAAAATAAAAACTTAAACCTAAACCTAAAAATAAAAAATAAAACCTAAACCTTAAAATAAAATAAAAATAAAACTAAACTAAAAAATAAACCTAAACCTAAACCTAAAAAAATAATCTAAAATAAAAACCTAAACTAAAATAAATTAACCTAAACTAAATAAACTAAACTAAATAAAAAATAAAAAATAAAGCTAAATAAAAAATAAAATCAAAATAAATAAAAATAAAAATAAACTAAATAAACCTAAATTTTAAATTTAAAAAATAAAAAAAATAAAAAAGCCCTAACCCTAAACCTACAACCCTATACCCTAAACTAACCCTAAACCATAAACCTAAACCCTAAACCCTAACCCTAACCCTAAACCCTAAACTCCAAACCCGAAACCCTAAACCAAAAAATCCTAAACCCTAACCTTAAACTAACCCTAAACCCTAAACCCTAAACCCTAAAAACCCTAAGCCCTAAACCTGCTAACCCTAACCTAAAACCTAAACCCTAAACCTAAAGCAAACACTAATCCATAAACCCTAATCCCTATCCCAAACCCTAAAATCTTAAACCCTAAAAGCTAAACCTAAACCCTATCCCTAAACCCTAAACACTAAAGCATAAACCTTAAAACTCAAAACCCTTACCTTAAAAACCAAACCCTAAACCTAAACCTAAAATAACTAAATAAATTAAAAAAAATAAACCTAAACACTAAAACTTAATAAACTTAAACCCTAAAATTAGCTAACCTTGAAGGTAGAAACATCATCGTCAACCAGGCTTAATCTAGACCTAGTGGTGGAGGAAAAGGTGGAGGCAGTAGTTATCGCAGTGATGATGGGGGATCTGGAGGTGCTGGTGGATATGGAGGTGGTGGTCAGAGCAATGGTGGTTATGGAGGCAGGAGGAATGACGGAGGTTAAAGCCATGGTGGTGGTGGAGGGACAGATCGGGGATATGATGGTGGATCTTGATACACAAAGTGAGTGTTTGGGGAACGCAAAATTGAAGAACTGATCCAATTTACTTTTATGAAAGTGTCTTTATAGTAGAGAAGGTTCTAGTTATCTAAGGTTTTTGATTTGCTCTATGCGCGCTCATTTTTATCTATGTGGTCGCTTGTGTCTTAGAAAACTTGGTGCGTTACATGCTTGATGAAATCGAAAAGAAGAAATATTGAATCTAAATTTATTCTCTATTAAAAAAACCAAAAACCCTAAACCCTCAACTTAAACCTGACCCCTATACCTAAAACCTAAACCATAAACCCTAAATCCTAAACCCTAAAGCCTAAACATAAACCTAAAACCTAAAACCCTAAACACTAAACCCTAAACACAAAAACCAAAACCCTAAACCCTAAAACATAAACCCAAAACCCAAAACCCTAAACCCTCAACAAACCCTAAACCCTAAACCTTAAAATAAAATAAATAAACTAAACTAAATAAAAAATAAACCTAAATAAAAATTAAAAATAAAATAAACTAAATAAACATAAACCTATGAGTTTACTTAATTTAACAAAAAGAAAAAAATTATAAAAAATCCCTAAACCTTAAAACTAACCCTGAACTTTAAACCAACAACCCTAAACCCTAAACCTTAAATCCCTAAAAACCTAAAAACCTAAACTAAAATAAAATAAAACCTGAAAATCAAATAAATAAAGAAATTTAAACCTAAATAAAATAAAAAATAAAATAAAATAAATACATAAATAAGACCTAAACTAAACATAAACCTAAACCTAAACCTAAACGTAAAATAAAATAAAATAAAAATAAAAATAAAACTAAAATAAAATAAAATTGATGAAAACCTAAACTAAACTAAAAAAATAAAAGAAACCTAAAAATAAAAACACTGAATAAAATAAAAACTAAATGTTAAATAAAAATAAATTTAACCTAAAATAAAATAAAATAAAATTAAATAAAAACCTAAACCTAAAACCTAAAGATAAAACCTAAAATAAATAAAAAAAATACATAAACCTAAAGTAAAAAAACCTAAATTGAAATAAAAAATAAAATAAACCAAAACCTAAACTAAAATAAACTAAACCTAAACCTAAACCTAAAATAAACTAAGCATAAACCCTAAACTAAATAAAATAAAATAAACTAAAAATAAACCTAGACCTAATGTGAAAAATGAAACCTAAAAATAATCCTAAAGTGGAAACCTAAAACCTAAACCTAAAAAATTAAAATAAAAACCAAAACCTAAATATAAAAATAAAAAATAAAACCTAAACCTAAAAAATAAATTAAAAATTAAACTAAACTAACAAAAAATAAGTAAACCTAAACTAAACCTAAAAAATAAACTAAAATGAAAAACCTAAACTAAAATAAATAAACATAAAATTAATTAATTAAACTAAAGTGAAATAAATAATAAACCTAAATAAATATAAAAAAATAAAGTAAACTAAAATAATAAAAAATAAACTAAATAAACATAAACCTAGTTTACTTAATTTAAAAATAAACCCTAAACCATAAACCCTAAACCCTAAACCCTAAATCCTAAACCCTAAATCCAAACCCTAACCTACAACCCTAAACCCTAAACCCTAAACCCTAAAACCTAAACCTAAACCCTAAAAAACCCTAAACCTTAAACCCTGAACCCTAAACTAATCCTAAACCCTAAACCCTAAATCCTAAACCCAAAAAAACCTAAACCCTAACACTAACCATAACCTAAAATCCTAAATCCAAAATCCAAAATCCTACACTAAAATCCTAAACCATAAACCCTAAACTAGCACTAAGCCCTAAACCCTAAAAACCCTAAACCATAAACCCTAAACCCTAAACCCTAAACTAACCCTAAACCCTAAGATAACCCTAAACCATAAATAATAAATAATAAACCCTCAAAACCCTAAACCCTAAAGCTTGAACACTAAACCCTAAACCGTGACCATAAATCTTAAAACCCTAAACCCTAAAACCCTAAAACCTAAACCCTAAACCCTAAACCCTAAAACTTAAAAACTTAAACCTAAATAAAAGTAGAAAATAAACCTAAATAAAAATAAAAAATAAAATAAACTCAATAATAAAAAAAATTAAAACTAAACTTAAAAAATTTAAAAACTCAAACCCAAAATCCTAAACCCTAAACCCAAAACTAAAACCTTAAACCCTAAACCCTAAACCCTAAACCCGAAACCCTAAAACCCTAAACCTTGAGCCTTAAACCCTAAACCCCAAGAACCTAAACCCTAAACACAAAACCCTAAACCCTAAACCCTAAAACCTATAACCTTAAACCTTAAACCCTAAAACCTAAACCCTAAACCCTAAACTAACCCTAAACTAACCCTGAAACTTAAGAATGGGCAAAACCTTGATGTCAACTAGGCTCAGTCTAGACCTGGCAGTGCAGCTGAAGATGGAGGTGGTGGTTATCAAAGTGGTGGTGGGGTAAGGGTCCGTGGATGGTGAATGTGGTCGAGTAGTGATGGTTATGGAGAAGGGAGGAGCAATGGAGCTTACAACTGTGGTGGTGGTGGAGGGAGAGATTGAGAATATGATGGCGGATCCCGCTACTCGAGTGGCAGGGGTAATTTTGATGGGAACTGGAGAAACTGAAGAATGGTCGATCCAATCTGCTGCTTATGGAGCTGTGTCTTTATAGTAGCGACAATTCTACTTATCAAAGGATTTTGATCTGCTCTATGGGTGCTCATTCTTGATCTATGTCATCGCTTGTGTCTTGGAAAACTTGCGATGCTACTTGGTTGATGAAATCTTAAAGAAGAAATGTTGAATCTGAATTTGTTCTTTGTTAAAAAAAAATCTTTAAACCCTAAACTAAAACTAAAACCCTAAATCTAAAACATAAACCCTAACCCTAAACCCAAAACCCAAAACCCCAAACCATAAACCCCAAACCTTAAACCCCAAACCCTAAAACCTAAACCCTAAACTAACCCTAAACCCTAAAGAGCTTAAAACCTAAACCTAAACTAAATAATACCTAAAAATAAAATAAATAAATAAACCTAAATGAAAATAAAATAAAAAACTAAATAAAATAAAATATAAACAAAATCCTAAACTTAAGAAAAAAATAAAATAAAAGTTTAAAACTAAACTAAAATAAAATAATAAAAAACATAAACTAAACTAAAGAAGTAAAAAACCTAAATAAAATAAAAACTAAACCTAAAATAAAAATAAAATAAAATAAAAACTAAATAAATACCTAAACTAAAAAATAAACTTAAAAATAAATAAAAAATAAAACCTAAACCTTAAATAAAAAAACACGTAATCCTAAAATAAAAATTAAATAAACCTAAACCTAAACTAAAATAAATAAAACTTAAACCTAAACCTAAAATAAAGTAAACCTAAACCTAAAACTAAACTAAATAAAATAAAGTAAAAATAAATCTAAACCTAAACTAAAAAATAAAACCTAAAAATATACCTAAAATAAAAACCTAACACCTAAAACTAGAAAAATAAAATAAAAACCTAAAGCTAAACATAAAAATAAAAAATAAACATCAACCTAAAAAAATAAAATAAAATAAATCTTAACTAAAAATGAACCTAAACATAAAAAAACTAAAATAAAAAAACATAAACAAAAATAAATAAACTAAACTAAAAAATATAAAATAAACCTAAATAAAATAAAAAAATAAAATAAACTTAAATAAACAAAAAAATAAACAAAATAAACAAAATAAACCTAAACCTGGTTTATTTATTATTTTTTTAAAAAAATCCCTAAACCCTAAATCTTAAACCTTATACCTCAAACCCTGAACACTAAACCTTAAAACTAACCCTAAACCTCAAACCCTAAACCTACAACCCTAAACACTAAACCCTAAACCCTAAACCCTAAAAACTTAAACCCTAAACCCTAAACCCTAAACCCTAAACACTAAATAAACCCTAAACCTAAACTAAACCATAAACCCTAAACCAAAACTAAACCCTAAACCCTAAACCCTAAACCCTAGACCCTAAAACTAAACCTAAACCCCAAACCCCACCCTAAACCCTATATCCTAAACCCTAAGAATGGAACCTTGATGCTAATAACATCCTTCAGTCAATCTAAATCAATGGAGGTGGTGAGGAGGCAGTTCTCACAATGGTGGTGGGGGATCAAGAGGTGTTGGTGGATATGGAGGTGGTGTGAGCAAGGGTGGTTAAAGGTGAGGAGGAATGAGGTTGCCGTGGTGGTGGCGAGTGAGAGATTGGGAAAATGATGGTGAATCCAACAACTTGAGAAAGGGGTATTTCTTATGGGAACTAGAAACTAAAAATGGCCGACTGATCGCCACTTATGGAACTATCTTTATAGAAGACAATTTTACTTATCTAGGATTTTGAAATGTTTCTATGGGTGCTCAATTTTACTATGTCATCACTTGTGCATAGAAAACTGGGTTACTTAGTTGATGAAATTGAAAAGACACCTTAAACTCTAAACACTAAACTCTAAACTATAAACTTAAACTTAAACCCAAAACCTAAAACCTAAACCCTAAACTAAACCTAAACCCTAAATGATATACCCTAAACCTTAAACACTAAACACTAAACCCTAAACCCTAAACCTCTAACATTAAACCCTAAACCCTAAACCTAATCCCTAAACCCTAAACCCTAAACCTAAAACCCTAAACCCTAACTAAACCCTAAAACTAAACCCTAAACCTAAAACTACAACCCTAATCCCTAAAACTTAAACAAACCCTAAACCCTAAACCCTAACAACTAAATTCTAAACCCTAAATAAAGATGTCATTAGGAGTAGATCTAAAGAATGACCAAATCCTAACATAGTTATGATAGCTAAAGAAAATATCTTCAAGAGACTTTTCCTTGACTATTAAAGGTTTCAATACCCTAAACCTTAACCATAAATCATATTATAATACCATATATTATAGTATAATGTAGCATCATATATTTGAGCATGTAGTGATGTTTTTTTTTGATGTTATAAGTTGTTTTGAAATGTTTAGTATATTATGGTATTGCCCTATAATCTATATAAATATAAATCATAAAAATATTGATTTAATAAATCGATGATGAAATTTGTTAAATTTGAAGTGAGAATTAGGTTGTAGTACCAAAGATGTGCTACATAACTTGTAGTCTAAAAGTAAGATTTTATGTTCAAAATAAATATTATATGTTGTAGCATAGTATAGATCATATATCATAATATATTGTTTTATGTATTTTAAATTCTTTTAGTATTTTACAATCATGCAAAGCTACACTAGCATTATTTATCAAGACTTTAAAATAGTGGAATTTGTCCAAATTCATAATAGGTAGAGCATGTCATCATAATATATTATTTACATTTAAAATATGTAAGTGATATGACTAAAATATATAGTTTTTTAATGTTTAGAATTTTATGATTTTTTATCTTAAGCAATCCCTTGTGTTGTGATATGCAAAATAGTATAATATAATATGTTATAGTGTATTATATAGGATGCCATAATATAGTGAACATCATGCATAGCATACTATGATTACTACTATTTTTTTAGCATATTTTAGTTTGTTATCATATGATGTAGTAGAGTTTGTACTAATATAATTCATAAAAATATTGATTTATAGGTGAGATTATGGAATTTGGCCAAATTTAAGGTAAGCCTTAGGGAACATCATTAAGGGTGTGCTATGGTGTGCCATTTAATCAAAAGAATGGAATTTTGCATCCAAAATAAATGTCCATTTTTCAACCAAATTTTATAAATCTTTTGCTTAAAGTGATTCATTTTAAGGTGTAATCTAAGATAATATATTATATTAAAGCATATTAAAATATAATGTACATAACAATATAACTTCACATGTATATGAATGTGGTGGTGTGTTACTAAATATTATTGTACATTTTAGTATGTTTTACTTTTGTTATAATACATTGGGTCAAAACTCACAAAATTGTTAATTTGAAGGTTGAGATGGAAGAATTTGGCCAAATTCATGGCACACACAAAGAAGAAATACAAAAATTATACTATTTTGTACCATTTCTAATAAAAAAATAGCAATTTTACATCCAAAATGAACATTATTCATATTTTAAGAAAATTTTGTTATTTGTTCCTTTTAAGTGATTTTAATGTGGTGTAATGTTAAACAACATATTATATTATAATAAATTATAATATAACATCATATATTATAATATAATATAGTTTGTTAATTCACACTATAATATGATTAGCATGATATTGTATAGTTAGTTTGTGCTTAACCATCAAAAAATCATAAAATGTTGATTACAATGTTAAGATGATGTAATTTGAATGAATACATTATTATGGTTTTGGTTGAAGTATAAATGGTGTGCATAAGAGAAGAAATAAGATTTGATGAGAATTCCATGTCAAAGACATGGAGGCGATCGTAGGGATCACACATGCATTGGACAATATGTGAGGGGTCATGTAAAAGCATAAAAGAAGAAAATCTGCTGGGGATAAGGTTTGAATTTGATTTGATTATATGATTAGTGGAAAGAAGATCCGCTGGGGATAAGAATATATAATCCACTAAGGATTAAGATCAAATCAAATTTAATTTGTTTTCTTAATTGATGTCAGACATATCTACTAGAGATATGGGCTCGAGTCCCAGTATGGGTATATGAACCTTCCACTAGAAGGTGTCTATCCACTATGGATTGGGATTTAAGTTTGATTTCATAGATTGTTTGGGGATGTATCCAGGGATAAGCATTTGGTTGGATTTCTTTGATTTAGACTCTACAAGGGATTTGGTTTAATTTTGCCACTTGGGAGGTTGGTTTTGAATTTGATTTGTATGCTTGACTTGTTTATAAATGATTTCTCCACTAGAGAAGGGTGTGATTTAACTCATTGGGGAAAATCGGGTTTAATTTAATCTTAGTTAATGTATGGACCTGTATGATAGACCACTAAGAAGGGACTATATCATCCTTGACCTACCTCAGGTTTACAAATCAAAAAGGATAGTCTACCAGCTGTAGGGTAGAGCTAGCCAACCTAAGGGATTGCCTTTCAGTGTGCAACGACTGTGCTAAGAAGAAGGTGTAGCATACTTATGTCTTCCAAAGTGAGGAACAACCAGGGTGACTGTGGATGCATAACAAATAGAACGACCTAGGGCTTACTACTGAGTGAATGCTCGGGACTTATGTCAACATAGTAATTAATTTTATTTTAATTTCATGTGATTTAATATGGTTTGTTTGGTTTAGTTTGATTTCAAATTGAGGGCATATCCGCTAGGGATGTGAGCTCAATAAAATTTGATGATTTAATTTATGGATAATGTGTGTGCGATGGACCCACTAAGAAGGGGCTATATTGGACTTGTCCTATCTCAAATTTACAAATCCAAAGGGATAGTTTACCGGCCATGGATAGCTAACCCAAGGGGTTGCCTTTTGTGCAACTTGTGTTAGGAAGAAGGCAGCAACTACATCTTCTAAAGGGAACAACCACTAGGGTGACTTGGTAGCATAACAAATCACTTATGACTACTGAATGAATGTCGGGGACTTATATCAACTCAAGAGTAGTGCTATTCCTATAGGTAGTTTTACCGACACCGCCCTAAAGATAGATAACTTCTGGGAAAAGGTACCACTATGAGTGTCCTCTAATCCATAAGTGAATATATATTTTATTTATATGATGTGTGTGAGGGACCACTGAGAAGGGGCTATGTTGGCCTTGACCTATCTCTGATTTGCTAGACCAAGGGAGAATCTGCACATCCATAGGACCGATTCTCTAACCACAGGGGTGGTTACTAGAAAAGGGGAATTATCCAATCTGATAGTAACCCGGGTAGTGTCTAAATGGGGTCGGAAAGGATGTGATCCAAATATAGTACCCAAGGGTGGTGCTAGGGGTGTTATCTTGATCCCTAAAAGAAAGCCTATAGAGTATGGCCAACTCAAGGAGAAAGTATAGCAAACTTACATCTTCCATGAGTGGTGTATCCTAAGGAGAACCAACCAACCAAAGGTGTATCCCGATGAGTGGTGTATCCGTCGATAATGAGAACCAACCAACCTTAGGTGCCCGTCGATGTGCAATAATCAACCTGGAAAGAAAGTGTGTAGGCTTACAACTTTCCAAGTGGAACTGATCATCAGGATAATATATCATCGATGGGATAGATGCTATATGACCTAGAGTGACTACTAAGTGGGGAGCCCCGAGGAAGGACTAGACCCAGAGTTGAAGCAGTCAAGAGAGAGGGACCCGCTAAGGGACTTATCCTAAACCTCAAATAGACTTGATCCAGTCAGTGCACGAAGGCTAATCCAAGAAGAAAGCATATTTGATGCACATCCTCTTAAATAAAGTCAACATGAGGTAGCTTATCCATGCAAGTAAGGCCTACCAAACTAACAAGGCATTCATCGGTGCGGGCCAAGTAAAGAAAGAAAGCATAGCATTTACATCCTCCAAAGTAAGAAGACCACCGGGATGACAAACTGGTAGTACATCCACACCTAGAGAAAGCACTGCACTACTGGGGTGTTATCTCAACTCAGAGTAGCCCATAGGCATCTCTCCTCCAAATCTTTGAGCTCTTCCAACGCAACTTGGCATTCTTCTCTGTTGTGATCTTGCTACCCATAGCTATCCTTAGTGATGGGAATTGGACTTCTAATACTAGAATGGCTTAGGACCCATACACTAAGGAGAAAGGAGTCGACTGAGTTGGAGTTCTATATATGGTGTGGTAGGCCCATAAAGCTTCAACTAACGCTCATTCCAATTATCACTTATTATTGTTGAGTGTCTTAGTATTTGGATTAGAGTTTTGTTGAAGTCTTCTCCAAAGAAATTTTCCCTCAGGTATTTGATGGTAGAATATCTCTAATATGTGCTATGTCTCTGGGCAAAGTTGTTGATCTCGGTGCTCTTGAATGTAGTACCATTATTAGATATAATTTATCGAGGCACTGAACTATATATAATATGGTTCCTAAAACTAGAGCACATGATAAGTGTGACCTCTACGAATTGCCTTCACCCATTTGGAAAAGGAAGAAGCGTAAGATGAAGATGATCTTTGGAAGAAGGATCATTCAGACCCGCAATGTCGGTACCCCAACACTCGAATGGACATGAGGCCACTATAGGATGTAGAATGTTGGGTGGTTGGTGTAGGACCACACAATTTATTTGACATTGGTGGGATCACCTAGCCGTATTCATGCAATCTTTGATAATCGATGGCCAAAAGTATCTTAGTCTCTTGATCTTGGCTTTCATCTTAGACCAAATTGGTTGGCTCCACATAATTAAGTGTTCCGGTCTATCTTACGCTTTGTGCTTGTCTAAATAAGGTAACCACATATGATCGAAAGACTGTCGATAAGACACCATCCAAAGAGCATAGAAAGTTCTCGCTTCATCTAATGGGCTTGGGACTCTCTTGAGGTAGTTTGCCTTTATTTAGGTAATCCATGAATGGTTGCCTCCAATCTAACTCCTCATCCTTCTTGGTAATGGCAACCTCCGCTCAAGAGATACTTTTGATGAGTTCAATATCAATAAGGGATAAGACTTATCTATTTTGGACCTTTATTGATATGGACTCATCCTTCGACATGTCAACTCTTTGTCAAGCTTGGCTAAAGCATACGCTACGACATTCTCTCCATGAGGAATCTTATAAATGGTAACCTCTGGGATTTAGGTCAACAACTCCATTGTGTACTTATGGTAGTGATGGAGCTTAGGCTTTATAACCTTATAGGACCCATCAATTTGGTTGATAATTAGCTGAGAATCCTCAAAGATGTTGATGTTTTAGATGCTTAGAGTAATGACTAACTCTAGAACGGCAATAAGATCCTCATATTCGGCTTCTTTACTGATGCAAGGATTGGATAGATGATATGAGAATCTCATCTCATCATGGTGGTGTTAAGAAAACTATTCCTACCCCGCATCTGAATAGTAGATTGTGGTTCTTCTCCTCTATGAGAAGAAGCCACCATCAAAGTACATCTCACATGAATGCTAGTATCCCATAAGTTCATGATTTGTTCATCAAGGAGATCATCACTAAGTGGAGAGTCGAAGAAGTGGTGTGCTACTAAGAAATGCTAGTTTGTCTTTCATCATACAAAGCGCATATGAAGAAATGTCAAAGAGAGAGGATCATGGACGTCAACCGGATACCATGTCATGAGATATTGTAGTGGATTGATCCTAGATTAAGTTCAACTTATGAAAAGTGAAGTAACTTTGGGATGCAAAGATTAAAGCTAGGTAATGCTTCTTAATGGGTGGATAATAAGCCTTAGTAGGGATTAGATGACGATTAAGGTTTTAGAGTGCATTTTCCATCCCTTCGTCATTGGCTTGGGTCAACAAAGCACCAAGGGAGTCGTCTAATGTAGTAGTGTAAAGTATGACCAACTTGCCCAAGATAGGGGCTGCTAGAATTGGTGGCATCATCAGGTATTACTTGATGCCTTCAAACGCATTCTCACAATTATCATCCCACTTGAACTTAGCATCCTTTTTGACAAATGCAAAAAATGGCTGACATCTTCTCGATAGGTTGGATATAAAGAGTCTTAGATATACCACCACCCTCAAAATGATCTAAGTTGAGTTAAACTTTTAGGGGGTGGCATTTCTATTATTGCCTTGATCTTCTGGATCGATTTCAATTCTAATGGGACAACAAACCCAGGAATTTCCTAAGCTCTCAATGCACAATGGTTCATTTTGAGGTTGAATTGTCTTAACTATTCAAAAACTACTCTCAAGTCAAAGAGAACGTCTTCCTTTTCTCTACTTTTGATAATGAGATCATCGACATAGCATTCGACTTGATGATGAATGAGTTCATCAAAGATTCATCTAAAATAAAATTAAAACCTAAACTTAAACCTAAAAGAAAATAAAATAAACTAATAAGAATAAACTAAAATAAAATAATAAAAATTGAAACTAAACTAAAAAAAATAAAATAAACCTAAGAATAAAACCTAAATAAAATAAAACTAATGTAAAATAAATAAAATAAACCTAAAATAAACATAAAATAAAATAAAATAAAACCTAAACCTAAAAAATAAACCAAAAAATAAAACATAAAAATAAATAAAAAATAAAACCTAAACCCTAAACTAAAAAAAAAACCTAAATAAAAAATAAAAATAAAATAAAATAAACATAAACCTAAACTAAAATAAACTAAACTAAAATATATAAAACCTAAACCTAAACCTAAACTAAATAAAATAAAATAAACTAAAATAAACCTAAACCTAAACTAATAAATAAACCTAAAATAAACCTAAAATAAAACCTAAAACCTAAACCTAAAGAAATAAAATAAAAACCTAAACCTAAACCAAAAAATAAAAAATAAAACCTAAACCTTAAAAATAAAATAAAAATAAAACTCAACTAAAAAATAAACCTTAACGTAAACCTAAAAGTAAAAAAATAAACAAAAATAAAAAACCTATACTAAAATAAATAAACTAAATAAAAATAAAAAATAAAATAAACTAAAATAAATAGAAAATAATCTAAATAAACTAAATAAACCAAAACCTACCGATTTACTTAATTTAAAGAAAATTAAAAACTGAACCCTAAATCCTTTACCTTAAACCCTAAACCCTAAAGAACCTTAAAAGAACCCTAATCCCTAAACCCTAAACCTACAAGCCTAAACCCTAATTCCTAAACCTTAAACCCTGAACCCTAATGCTTAACCCTAAACCTTAAAAGCATAAACCCTAAAACCCTAAACCATAAATCCTAAACCTTAAACCTTAACCTTAAACCCTAATCCCTAAACCCTAAACCCTAAACCCCAAACGCTAAACCTGAACCTAAAGTAACTAAATAAATTAAAAAATAAACCTAAACCATTAAACCTAATAAACATAAACCTAAACCTAAACCTTAAGAATTGGCAGAACCTTGATGATAGAAACATCACCATCAAGTAAGCTCCCTAGATCTGGTGGAGGTGAAGGTGGAGGCTGGTTATTGCGTGGTGGGGATCTGGTGGGGATATGGAGGTGGTGGCCAGAGCAATGGTGGTTATGGAGGTGGGAAGAGCTACGGAGGTTAAAGCCATGGTAATTGTAGAAGGAAAGATCGAGGATATGATGTTGATCGCTACTGAGAGGTCGGGTGGTTGATGGGAACCGGAGAAAGGAGAACGTAATTGATCAATGGAACTGTGTCTTTATAGAAGAGAGGGTTCTAGTTATTTAGGGTTTTCAATTTGCCCTATATGCGCTCATTTTTTATCTATGTCGTCCCTTGAGTCTTAGAAAACTTGGTGTGTTACATGGTTGATGAAATCGAAAAGAAGAAATATTGAATCTAAATTCGTTCTCTGCTAAATAAAAATCAACAACACTAAACCCTAAACTCTAAACCCTAAACCTTAAAAACCCTAAACCCAAAACCCTAAATACTCAAACCCTAAACCATTAACCCTAAACCCAAAACTAAACCTAAACCCTAAACCATAAACCCTAAACCTAAACCCTAAACTAAACTAAACCCTAAACACCAAACATAAACCATAAACCCTCAACTAACCCTAAACTATAAACACTAAACCCTAAACACTAAAAAGCTAAAAAGCTAAACCTAAACTTAATAAAACCTAAATAATAAATAAATAAATAAACTTAAACCAAAATCTAAATAAAATAAAAAAAATAAAAACCTAAACTAAAACATAAACCAAAACCTAAACCTAAACTAAAATCTAAAATTAAAAAATAAAAAACTAAACTAAAATAAAATCAATAAAAACCTACATTAAACTAAGAAAATAAAACCTAAATAAAATAAAAAAAATAAACCTAAAATAAATAAAATAAACCAAGAAAACCTAAACCTAAAAAAATAAATAAAATAAATAAAACATAAACCTAAACTAAAAAAAAAAAACCTAAACCTAAACCTAAAAAATAAAAAAATAAACCTAAACCTAAAATCTAAAATAAAAATAACACTAAACTTAAAAATAAACATAAACCTAAATCTAAACCTAAACCTAAAAAATAAACTAAAATAAATAAACCTAAAATAAATAAAATAAACTAAATAAAAATAAAAATAAACTTAAATAAAAATAAAAAATAAAATAAACCAAAACCTACTAGTTTACTTAATTTAAAAAAAATAAAAACAAATAAAGAAAACCATAAACCCTAAACCTACAACCCTAAAAACTAAATAAAAACCTAATCCTAAAAGTAAACTTAAAAAATAAAAATAACCTAAATAAACTAAAAAAAAAACTAAACCTAAATAAAATCCAAACCTATAAACCCAAGATAAAATAAAATAAAAAATTAAAACTAAACCAAAAAAAAATAAACCTAAAAAATAAACCTAAAATGAAAACCCAAACCTAACAAAAAAAATAAATAAAAAACATAAACCTAAACCTAATCTAAAAAATAAAAAATAAAACTAAGCTAAAACATAAACCTAAACCTAAACCTAAACTAAACATAAAAAATAAACTAAAATAAATAAACTAAATAAATAAACTAAACTAAACAAAATTAAAAAAATAACCTAAATAAAAAAAAAATATAAATAAACAAAATAAATAAAAAATAAACTAAATAAAATAAAACCAAATAAAAAAAAATTAAAAAAAATAAAATTAAAGACAAAACCTAAACCTAAACCTAAGCTAAATAAAAAACCTAAACCATAAACCATAAACCCTAAACAAAATACCTAAACCCTAAAACCTAAAACTAAATAAATAAAATAAAAATATAAACTAAAATAAATAAATAAATCCTAAATAAACCTAAACTAAATAAAATAAAAAATAAAATAAACAAAAATAAATAAAAATAAACAAATAAACATAAATCTAAACTAATTTTAAAAAATTAAAACAAATAAAACCCTAAGACAAACCTTCAACCTAAACCCTAAGCTAAAACCATAAAACCTAAACCATAAACCATAAACCCTAAACAATAAACCCTAACCTAAACCCTAAACCCTAAAATAAACCAAAACCCTAAACCTAAACATAAAGCCTAAATAAAAATAAACCCCAAACCCTAAACCCTAAACCCTAAACCCTAAACCCTAAGCCTAAACCCTAAACCCTAAGCCCTAAACCCTAAACCCTAAAAACCTAAACCTAAATAAAATAAAACCTAAAGAAAATAAATGAATAAACGAAACTAATATAATAAAACCTAAAAACTAAACCAAACCTAAACCTAAACCTAAACCTAAAAAAAAATAAAAAAAAAACTAAAACTAAACTCAAATAAAATAAATAAAACCTAAACTAAACTAAAAAAATAAAATAAACCTAAAATAAAAATCCTAAATAAAATAAAACTAAAATTAAAATAAAATTAAATAAACCTAAAAAAATAAAATAAAATAAAAAATAAATAAAAACCTAAACCTAAAAAAATAAACCTAAAAAAAAAATAAAAACTAAAACCTAAACCCTAAAATAAAAAGAAAACCTAAACCATAAATAAATCAAGTAAAATAAACTTAAACCTAAACTAAATAAACTAAATAAATAAACCTAAACCTAAACCTAAAATAAACTAAACCTAAACCCTAAATTAAATAAAATAAATTATACTAAAAATAAACTTAATCTTAAACTAAAAAATTAAACCAAAAAATAAATCTAAAATAAAACCTAAAACCTAAACCTAAAAAAATAAAATAAGCCTCAACCTAAAAAATAAAATAAAAATAAAACTAAACTAAAAAATAATCATAAACCTAAATCTAAACTAAATAAACCTGAAATAAACTAAAATAAAAAACTTAAACTAAACTAAATAAACCCAAAATAAATAAACCAATCTAAATAAAAATAAAAAATAAACTAAATAAAGTTAAAATAAACTAAATAAACTAAACCTCTATTTTTTAAACCCTAAACCTAAACCCTAAACCTAAATAAACCCTAAAACTAACCCTAAACCCTACCCTAAAACCTAAACCCTAAACACTAAAACCATAAAACCCTAAACCTAAACCCTAAAACCCTAAACCCTAAACCCTGCCACACTAAACCTAAACCTAAAACCCTAAACCCTAGCCTCAACTAAAAACCTAAACCCTAAACCATAAACTAAGTATAAATAAAACTAAACCCTAAATCTTAAAACCCTAAAACCTAAACCCTAAACTCTAAAACCTAAAACCTAAACCTAAACTAAATAAACCTAAAAATAAATAAATAAAAAAACATAAACCTAAATATAATAAAAATAAAATAAAATAAAACCTGCTAAAACCTAAAACTAAGCCTAAAAATAAAAATAAAAATAAAGAATAAAAGAAACTAAAATAAATAAAAAAATAAAACTAAACTAAAAAAATAAAATAAACCTAAAAAAATAAAAAAAATAATAAAATTAAAACTAAATGTAAAATATAAATAATAAACCTAAAATAAAATAAATAAAAAAACCTAATTAAAACCTAAACCTAAAGAGTAAACTAAAATAAAACATAAAAATAAATAAAAATAAAAAACCTAAACCTAAAATAAAAATAAACCTAAACTTAAAATAAACCTAAACCTAAACCTAAAAATATAAACCTAAAATATAAACCTAAAAACTAAACCTAAAAAAATAAAATAAAAACCTAAATGTAGACATCAAAATAAAAAAAATAAAACTCAAACTTAAAAATAAATAAATATAAAACTAAACTAAATAAAGAAACATAAACCTAAAAAAAACTAAAATAAAAAACCTAAACTAAAATAAATAAAACTAAAATCAATAAACCAAACTAAATAAAAATAAAAAAATAAAAAAAAACTAAAATAAATAAAAAAATAAACTCAATAAAATAAACCTAAACCTACCACTTAAACTAAAAAAAAACCATAAATAAAATTAACCCTAAACCTAAACCTAAACCCTAATAACCTAAATAAACCTAAAACCTAAATCTTAAACCCTAATCTTACCATTAATCTCTAAACCCTAAACCCTAAACTCTAACCCTAACCATAACCCTAAACTGTAAACCTAAACCCTAAACCCTAATCTTACCATAAACCCTAAACCCTAAACCCTAAAAACCTTAAACCCTAAAGTGTAAACCCTAAACCCTAAACCCTAAACTAACCCTAAACCCTAAGCTAACCGTAAACCCTAAACCCTAAACCCTAAACCTTTAAAATCCTAAACCCTAAAGCCTAAACACTAAACCATAAACCCTAAAGCCTAAACACTAAACCCTATACCCTATACCTTAAACCCTAACCATAAACCCTAAAACCCTAAACCCTAAACCTTAAACCCTAAAAACCTAAAAATCAAAGCTTAAACTAAATAAAACTTAAAAATATAAATAAAAAACTAAAACATGAATAAATAAAATGAAAACTAAAACTAAAACCTAAACCTAAAACAAAATATAAAATAAAATAAAAATAATTGAAAATAAAATAACAAAAAAACCTAAACAAACTAAAAAAATAAACCTAGGAATAAAAAACCTTAATAAAATTAAAACTAAATGTAAAATAAAATTAAAATTAACCTAAAATAAAATAAAAACTAATTAAAAACCTAAACATAAAAAATAAACCTAAAAATAAAAAATAAATAAAACCTAAACCCTAAACTTTATAAAACCTAAAACTAATAAAATAAAATAATCCTAAACTAATTAAAATAAAAACCTAAACCTAAACCTAAACCCTAAATAAAATAAAATAATAACCCAAACCCTAAAAACCCTAAACCCTAAGTTAACACTAAATCCTAAACCTAAACCTAAAACCCTAAACCCTAAACATAAACCCTAAACTAAATCATAATAACCCTAAACCCTAAAGCCTAAAACACTAAACCCTAAAATCTATAAAACCCTAACCTAAACCTAAACCTAAACCCTAAACTATAAAACCTAAACCCTAAACCTAAACCTAAACCCTAAACCCTAAAACCCTAAACCTAAACCTAAATTAATTAAAACCTAAAATAAAATATTTAAAAAACTAATCCTAAATAAACTAAAATAAAACCCAACTAACACTTAAACCTAAACTTAAATATTAAAATAAAATAAAAAAATTAAAATAAACTAAAATAAATAAAGAAACCAAAACTAAATTAAAAAAATAAAATAAACCTAAAATAAAAACTTTAATAAAATTAAAACTAATATTAAAATAAATATAACATAAACATAACATAAAATAAAATAAAAAGAAATAAAAATCTTATCCAAAATAGATGTAAAATAAAAAAGAAAATAAAATGTAAACCAAAAAAAATCTAAACCTAAAAAAAACATAAAATAAACCTAATCCTAAACAAGAATAAACTAAACTAAGATAAATAAAACCTAAACCTAAACGTAAAATAAACTAAACCTAAACCTAAACCATAAATAAAATAAAATAAATTAAAAATAAATTTAAACTTAAACTAAAAAATAAAACCTAAAAATAAACCTAAAATAAAAACCAAAAACTTAATCCTAAAAAAGATCAAATAAAACCTAAACATAAACCTATAATTAAAAAAAAATAAAACCTAAACATAAAAGTTAAAATAAAATAAACTAAACTAAAAAAATTAACATAAACCTAAACTAAAATGAAAACCTAAAATAGATAAACCTAAAATAAAAGTACCAAAACTAAATAAAATAAAAAAATAAACCAAAATAAAAATAAATAAACTAAATTTTAAAAAAAATAAAATAAATAAGCTAAATAAACTTAAACCTTCCAACTAATTTTTTTTAAAAAATATAAGCTAAACCCTAAACCCTAAACCCTAAATCCTAAACCTAAACCCTAAACCCTAAACCCTAAAAATAATCCTAAACCCTAAACCATAAACCTACAACCTTAAAACCAAAATCCTAAAAAACCCTAAACCCTAAATCCCAAACCCTAAACCATAAACCCTAAACCCTAAACCCTAAACCCTAAACCCTAAACCTAAAATCCTAAACCTAAACTAAATATAAACTTAAAAAGAGAATAAATAAAAAACCTAAACCTTAATAAAATAAAAAAAATAAAATAAGTAAAAACCTAACCTAAAACCTTAACCTAAACTTAAAAATAAAATAAAATAAAATAAAGAAAATAATAAACTTAACTAAAAGAATAAAATAAATTTAGAAAAAAAACTTATTAAAATAAAAGTAAACATAAAATAAAAATAAAATAAACTAAAATAAAATAAAAGATAAATTAAAAAAAAACCTAAACCTATAAATAAATAAATAGATAAAAACTAAAATTATACTCTAAACCAAAAAAAAAAGACCTAAACCTAAAATAAAAATAATATAAATAAACTAAAATAAATAAAACCAAAAAAACATAAACCTAAAATAAACTAATCCTAAAACTAAAGTAAATAAAATAAAATAAAATAAAAAATAAACCTAAAATAGTCCTAAAATAAAAACCTAAAACCTAAACCTAAAATATAAAATAAAATTCGAAACCTAAACCTAAAAATAAAAAATAAAAGCAAACCTAAACCAAAATGTAAAAAAATAAATTAAAATAAAAACTAAACTAAAATAAATAAACCTAAAATAAAAAATAAATAAATAAACCAAACTAAATAAAAATAAATAATAAACCTAAATAAAAATAAAAAAATAAAATAAACTAAAATAAAATAAAAAAATTAACTAAATAAATTAAATAACTAAACCTAAACTACTTAAAAAAAAACTCTAAATCTAAACCCTAAACAAACTAAACCCTAACCTAAACCTACAACCCTAAACCCTAAACTAAACCTAAACCCTAACCATAACCCTAAACCCTAAAACTTAAACCCTAAACTAAGCCATAAAAACCATAAACTAAATGCTAAACCCTAAACTAAACTAACCCTAAACCCTAAGTTAACCCTAAATCCTAAAGATCTTATTCTCTAAAGCGTAAACACTAAACCCTAAACTCTAAACCCTAAACCTTAAACCCTAAACCCTAAACCATAAACCCTAAACCATAAAAGCCCTAAACACTAAAGCCTAAACACTAAACCTTAAAACTAAACTAAACCCTAAACCCTAAACCCTAAAACCCAAACCCTAAACCCTAAACCCTAAACCCTAATCCCTAAACTTTAAAAACCTAAACATAAACTAAATAAACCAAAAAATAAAATAAATAAATAAACCTAAACCTAAATAAAACAACATAAAAAAAACTAACTAAAACCTAAACCTAAATCTAAATATAAAATAAAAAATAAAAGATAAAAAAATAAATAAAAAATAAAATGAAAAAAACCTAAACTAAACTAAAAAATAAAATAAACCTAAAATAGAAGACATTAATAAAATTAAAACTAATATTAAAATAAAGATAAAAATAACCTAAAATAAAATAATTTAAAAACTAAATAAAAACCTAAAACTAAAAAACAAACCAAAATAAAAAATAAAAAATAAAACATAAATCATAAACTAAAAAAAAAGCCTAAACCTAAAAAAAAAATAAGATAAACCTAAACTTAACCTAGAAATAGATAAAAACTAAAATCTATACTCTAAACCAAAAAAAAAACCTAAACCTAAAATAAAAATAATAGAAATAAAATAAAATAAATAAAACCAAAACATAAACCTAAAAGAACTAAGCCTAAAACTAAAGTAAATAAAATAAAATAAAATAAAAAATAAAACCTAAAAATAATCCTAAAATAAAAACTTAAAACCTAAACATAGAAAATAAAATAAAAACCGAAACCTAAACCTAAAAATAAAAAATAAAAGCTAAACCTAAACCAAAATGTAAGAAAATAAATTAAAATAAAAAACTTAAACTAAAATAAATAAACCTAAAATAAATAAAACTAAAATAAATAAACCAAACTAAATAAAAATAAATAATAAACCTAATTAAAAATAAAAAATAAAATAAACTAAAATAATTAAAAAATTAATTAAATAAATTAAATAACCTTAAACTAAAGTTTACTTAATTTTAAAAACTCTAAACCCTAAACCCTAAAACTAACCCTAAACCCTAGAACCTAAACCTACAACCCTAAACCCTAAACCATAAACCTAAACCCTAACCATAACCCTAAAACCCTTAAACCTAAACCCTAAACCCTAAGCCATAAACTAACCATAAACCCTGAAAATGCTAAACCCAAAAGCCTAAACCCTAAACCCTAAACTAACCCTAAACCCTAAGCTAACCCTAAATCCTAAAGATCTTATTTCTAAAGCCTAAACACTAAACCCTAAACTCTAAACCCTAAACCCTAAACCCTAAACCCTAAACCATAAAACCTAAACCATAAACCCTAAACACTAGCCTAAACACTAAACCTTAAAACTAAACTCTAAACCCTAAACCCTAAACCCTAAAACCCAAATCCTAAACCCTAAACCCTAAACCCTAAACCCTAAAAACCTAAAAACCTAAACATAAAGTAAATAAAACCAAAAATTAAAATAAATAAATAAACCTAAACCTAAATAAAACAACATAAAAAACTAACTAAAACCTAAACCTAAATCTAAATATAAAACAAAATAAAAAATAAAAATAAACTAAAATAAAATTAAAAAACCTAAACTAAACTAAAAAATAAAATAAAACTAAAATAGAACATTAATAAAATTAAAACTAATATTAAAATAAAGATAAAATAACCTAAAATATAATAATTTAAAACTAAATAAAAAAAAACCTAAAACTAAAAACAAACCAAAAAATAAAATAAAAAATAAAACATAAATCATAAACTAAAAAAAAGCTTAAACCTAAAATAAAAATAAGATAAACCTAAACTTAAACTAAAATAAACTAAACTAAAAGAAATAAAACCTAAACATAAACTTAAGATAAAGTAAGCTTAAACCTAAACCTAAATCTTAAATAAAATAAAATAAAATAAATTAAAAATAAACCAAAACCTAAAGTAAAAAATAAAACCTAAAAATAAACCTAAAATAAAACCTAAAACCTAACCTAAAAAAAAATCAAATAAAACCTAAACATAAACCAAAAAAATTAAAAAATAAACCTAAACCCGAAAATAAAAAAATTAAACAAAATAAAAAATAAACATAAATCTAAACCTAAACCTAAAAAATAAACTAAAATAAAAAAAACCTAAACTAAAATAAATAACCTAAAATAAATAAAATGAAATAAAATATAAATAAAAATAAAATTAACTAAAATAAATAAAAATAAAATTAACTAAAATAAATAAAAAAATAAACTAAATAACCTAAATAGACATAAACCTACTAGCTTACTTAATTTTTTTTATTAAAAAAAACCCTAAGCCCTAAACCCTAAACCCTAAACCCTAAGCCCTAAATCCTAAACCCTAAACCCTAAACCCTAAACCTAAAACCTTAAACCCAAAACCCTAAACCCTAAAACCAAACCCTAAACCTTGAAACCTAACCATAACCCTAAATGTTAAACCCTAAACCCTAAAACCCTAAACCCTAAATTAACCTTAACCCTAAACCCTAAAAACCCTAAACCCTAAAGCCTAAACCCTAAATGCTAAACCCTAAATGTTAAACTAACCTTAAACCCTGAGCTAACCCTAAACCCTACACCATAAACCCTTTGTGCTAAAAACCCTAAACTATAAAGCCTAAACACTAAACCTTAAACCCTAATCATAAACGCTAAACCTTAAAACCCTAAACCCTAAACCAAACCCTAAACTAAATTTTAAAACCCTAAGCTAAACCCTAAAACCCTAAACCCAAACCTAAACACTAATAAACCCTAAACCCTAAACTACCCTAAAACCTAAACTTTAAAACCCTAAACCATAAACCTAAACTAAACCCTAAACAAACACTAAACCATAAAACATAAAAACCTAAAAACCTAAATGTAAAATAAATGAAAACTTAAAAATAAAATAAATAAAAAACCTAAACCTTAATAAAATAAAAGAATAAAAATAATAAAAAAATAAACTAAAACCTAAACCTAAAACTAAAAATAAAATAAAATATAATAAAAAATAAAATTAAACTAAAATAAAATAAAGAAAAACCTAAACCTAAACTAAAAAAATAAATTAAATCAAGGAATAAAAAATCTTATTAAAAATAAAATCTAAACCCAAAACTAAAAAAAAAAACTTAAACCTAAAATAAAAATAAAATAAACAAAATAAAATGAACCTAAACATATACTAAAATATCTAAACTAAAATAAGTAAAAGCTAAAACTAAACCTAAAATAAATTAAATCTAAACCTAAAGTAAATAAAATAAAAGAAATTAAAAACAAACCTAAACCTAAAATAAAAAATAAAACCCAAAAATAAACCTAAAATAAAAACCTAAAACCTGAACCTAGAAAAATAAAATAAAAACCTTAACCTAAACCTAAAAATAAAAAAGAAAACTTAAACCTTAAAAATAAAATAAAATTAAAATTCATCTAAAAATTAAATCTAAACCTAAACCTAAACAAAAAAATAAACTAAAATATAAACCTAAACTAAAATAAATAAACTAAAATAAATAAACCAAACTAAATAAAATTAATAAACCTAATTAAAAATAAAAAAACAAAAAAATAAACTAAAATAAATAAGAAATAAATTAACTATAAACTGCCTAAGTTTACTTAATTTTTTTAAACCATAAACCCTAAACCCTAAAACTATCCTAAACAACAAAACTTACAACCCTAAACCCTAAACCATAAACCCTAAACTTTAACCCTAACCCTAAACCCTAAACCCTAAACCTAAACCCTATGCCCTAAACCCTAAACCCTAAAACCCTAAACTCTAAACCCAAAGCCCTAAACTAACCCTAAACCCTAAACCCTAAGTAACCCTAAACCTAAACCCTAACCCTAAACCCTATGCCTAAAACCTAAACATAAACCCTAAACCTAAAACAAAACCCTAATCTAAACCTAAACCTAAAAGCCATAATTAAAAAACCCAAACCCTAATCCTAACCCTAAACCCTAAAACCTAAAAAACTAAACCTAAACTAAATAAAACCTAAAAAATAAAATAAATAAAATACCTACACATAAAAATATAAAAATAAAATAAAATAAAACCTAAACTAAAATAACTTAAACCAAAAATAAAATAAAATAAAAAATAAAAATAAACCTAAATAAAATAATGAAAAATATAAACTAAACTAAAAATAAAATAAACTAAGAATTAAAACCTTAATAAAATTATAACTAAAAAAGTAAAATAAAATAAAATAAACCTAAATAAAAAAAAACTAACTAAAACCTAAACCTAAAAATAAACCTAAAAATAAAATCTTAAAATAAATAAAAATAAAACCTAAAATTTAAACTAAAACCTAAACATAAATTAAAAAAATAAAATAAAACTAAACCTAAACTAAAATAAACTAACCAAAAATAAATAAACCTAAACCTAAACCTAAACCTAAACTAAATTAAAAATAAACCTAAACCTAAACTAAAAAAATAAAACCTAAAAATAAACCTAAAATAAACCTAAAGCCTAAACCTAAAAAATAAAATAAAACCTAAACAATATCCTAAAAATAAAAAAAATAAAAGCCTAAACCTAAAAAATAAAATAAAAATAACACTAAACTAAAATAAACATAAACTAAACCAAAACCTAAAAATAAACTAAAATAAAAAAACCTAAACTAAAATAAATAAACCTAAATAAGTAAACCAACTAAATAAAAAAAATGATTTAAATAAAACAAAAAATAAACTAAACTAAAATAAATAAAAAAATAAACTAAATTAACCAAACTACTTTCTAATTTTGTTTAAATAAAAAACCTAAACCCTAAACACTAAACCCTAAACCTTAAATCTTAAACTTTAAACCCTAAACCCTAAACCCTAAACCCTAAATGCTAAACCTACAACCTTATACCTTAAACCCTAAACCATGAACCCTAAACTCTAAAATTAAACCTAAACCCTAAACACTATCCCTAAACCCTAAGACCTAAAGCCCTAAACCCTAAACCCTAAACTAACCCTAAACCCTAAACCCTAAACCCTAAACACTAAACTAGCTCTAAACCTTAAGCTAACCCTAAACCCTAAAATCATAAACCCTAAACCATAAAGCCTAAAAACCCTAAAATCATAAACCCTAAAAACCTAAATGTAAAGTAAATGAAAAATTAAAAATAAAATAAATAAAAGACCTAAACCTTAATAAAATAAAAGAATAAAAATAATAAAAAAATAAACTAAAACCTAAACCTAAAACTAAAAATAAAATAAAATATAATAAAAAAATAAAATTAGACTAAAATAAAATAAAGAAAAACCTAAACCTAAACTAAAAAAATAAATTAAATCAAGGAATAAAAAATCTTATTAAAAATAAAAACTAAACTTAAAATAAAATTAAAATAAACCTAAAATATAATAAAAGAAAAACTAAATAAAAACCAAACCTAAAAAAATAAACCTAAAATTAATAAAAATAAAATCTAAACCCAAAACTAAAAAAAAACCTAAACCTAAAATAAAAATATAAAATAAACAAAATAAAATGAACCTAAACCTATACTAAAATATCTAAACTAAAATAAGTAAAAGCTAAAACTAAACCTAAAATAAAATCTAAACCTAAAGTAAATAAAATAAAAGAAATTAAAACAAACCTAAACCTAAAATAAAAAATAAAACCCAAAAATAAACCTAAAATAAAACCTAAAACCCGAACAAAAAAATAAAATAAAAACCATAACCTAAACCTAAAAATAAAAAAGAAAACTTAAACCTTAAAAATAAAATAAAATTAAAATTCATCTAAAAATTAAATCTAAACCTAAACCTAAACGTCAAAAATAAACTAAAATATAAAACCTAAACTAAAATAAATAAACCTAAAATAAATAAACCAAACTAAATAAAATTAAAAATAAACCTAATTAAAAATAAAAACAAAAATAAACTAAAATAAGTAAGAAATAAATTAAATATACTAGAGACTAAGCCTAAAAGTTTAATTTTTTTTAAAACCATAAACGCTAAACCCTAAAACTATCCCTAAACCCTAGACCCAAAACTTACAACCCTAAACCCTAAACCATAAACCCTAAACCTTAACCCTAACCCTAAACCCTAAACCCTAAACCCTAAACCCTATGCCCTATACCCTAAACCCTAAAACCCTAAACTCTAAACCCAAAGCCCTAAACTAAACCTAAATCCTAAACCCTAAGTGCTAAACCCTAAGCTAACCCTAAACCCTAAACCCTCAACCCTAAAACCCTATGCCTTAAAACCTAAACATGAAACCCTAAACCCTAAAACAAAAACCCTAACCCTAAAACCTAAACCCTAAAGCCATAAATCCTAAAACCCAAAACCCTAATCCCAGAACCCTAAACCCTAAAACCTAAAAACTTAAACCTAAATTAAATAAAACCTAAAAATAAAATAAATAAAATACCTACACCTAAATAACATATAAAATAAAATAAAATAAAACCTAAACTAAAACCTTAACTTAAACCAAAAAAATAAAATAAAATAAAATAAAAATAAATCAAATAAAATAATGAAAATATAAACTAAACTAAAAAATAAAATAAACCTAAGAATTAAAACCTTAATAAAATTATAACTAAAAGTAAAATAAAAATAAAATAAACCTAAAATAAAAAAAAAACTAACTAAAAACCTAAACTTATAAAATAAACCTAAAAATAAAATCTAAAATAAATAAAAAATAAAACCTAAAATTTAACTAAAAAAAACTTAAACATAAATTAAAAATAAAATAAAACTAAACCTAAACTAAAATAAATTAACCAAAAATAAATAAAACCTAAACCTAAACCTAAACCTAAACTTAAATTAAAAATAAACCTAAACCTAAATTAAAAAATAAAACCTAAAAATAAACCTAAAATAAAACCTAAAGCCTAAACCTAAAAAATAAAATAAAACCTAAACAATATCCTAAAATAAAAAATAAAGCCTAAACCTAAAAAATAAAATAAAAATAACACTAAACTAAAAAATAAACATAAACCTAAACCAAAACCTAAAAAATAAACTAAAATAAAAAACCTAAACTAAAATAAATAAACCAAAAATAAGTAAACCAAACTAAATAAAAAAATGATTTAAATAAAAACAAAAAATAAAATAAACTAAAATAAATAAAAAATAAACTAAATTAACCTAAACCTACCGATTTACTTAATTTTGTTTAAATAAAAACATAAACCCTAAACACTAAACCCTAAACCTTAAATCCTAAACTTTAAACCCTAAACCCTAAACCCTAAAACTAACCCTAAACCCTAAATGCTAAACCTACAACCTTATACCTTAAACCCTAAACCCTAAACCCTAATCCCTAAACCCTAAACCCTAAGACCTAAAGCCCTAAACCCTAAACCTAACCAACCCTAAACCCTAAACCCTAAACCCTAAACACTAAACTAGTGAAACCTGTTAACCCTAAACCCTAAAAAATCATAAACCCTAAACCTAAACCCTAAACCTTAAACCCTAAACCCTAAATCTTAAAACCTATAAATCTTAAACTAAATAAACCTAAAACTTAAACCTTAATAAAATAAAAAATAAAATAAAATAAAAACTTAAACCTAAACCTAAAAGTAAAAAAAAAGTAAAACATAAAAATAAACTAAAATAAAATAAAGAAAACCTATGCTAAATTAAAAAAATAAAATAAACCTAGAATAAGAAACCTAATTAAAACTAAATGTAAAATAAAATAAAATAAACCTAAAATAAAATAAAATAAAACTAAACCTAAAAATAAATAAAAAAAACTTAAACCCTAAACTAAAAAAAACTTAAATGAAAATAAAGTAAAGTAATCAAAATAAAATAAACCTAAACCTAAATTAAAATGAACTAAAATAAAATAAATGAAACCTAAACCTAAACCTAAAATAAACTAAACTTAAACCTAAACCCACTAAATAAAATAAAATGAACTTAAAATAAACTTATACCTAAACTAAAAAAATAAAATGCAAAATTAAACCTAAAATAAAACCCTAAAATGTAAACCTAAAAAAATATAATAAAACCCTAAACCTGAACCTAAAAAATAAAAAAATAAAACCTTATCCTAATAAATAAATAAAATAAAATCAACTAAAAAATGAAGCTAAACTTAAACCAAAAAATTAAACTAAAATAAAAAACCTAAACTAAAATAAATAAATCTAAAATAAATAAACTAAAGTAAATAAAAAATAAACCTAAATTAAAATAAAAAATAAAATAAACTAAAATAAATAAAAAATAAACTAAATAAACCTAAATCTACTAGTTTACTTAATTTAAAAAAAAATCCCTAAACCTTAAATTCTAAACCCTACATCGTTAACCCTAAACCCTAAACCCTAAAACTAACCCTAAACCCTAAATCCTAAAAAACCCTAAACCCTAATCCTAAACATTAAACCTTAAAAGCATATACCCTAAAATCGTAAGCCCTAAACTTGAAACCCTATACCCTAAACCCTAAACCTTAAATCATAAACATTAACCTAAATCCCTAAACCCCAAACACTAACCTAAACCTAAAGTAGCTAAGGAAATTAAAAAATAAACCTAAACCCTAACACCTAATAAACCTAAACCTAACCCATAAGAATGGGAAGAACCTTGACGACAGGAACATCATCGTCAACCAAGTTCAGTCTAGATCTGGCGGTGGAGTCATAGGCGAAGACGGCGATTATCATAGTGGTGGTGGGGGATCTAGAGGTGCTAGTGGATATGGAAGTGGTGGTCAAAGAAGTAGTGGTTATTAAGGCCAGAAGAGCGACAGAGGATACAGTCATGGTGGAGGCGAAGGGAGAGATCAAGGATAAGTTATGGGATTAAATATAGTTGTCTGATCTTAGTTCGAATGGCAGACGAGAAAGCGCATCCGCCATTGCGATGTAGGCGCTGAGTCAGATAAGTTTTAAGTAGCCAACCTAGTGGTTCCATGTTGAAAGAGCACCGCATCAGCGTGCCATGTGGGGTCAACAAGATTATTTTAATTAGGCTTAATTAATCAATTTTAATGTCTAAAACTTCTAAAAAATCATAAAAAAAGTCATAGAAATAAAAATGCAAATAAATATCATTTTAAAGGTATTTTAGAGGAGAATTAATTAAAAATGATCTTAACTAATTTTGAATAGTAATTAAGGTTAATTAAGATTTAATTAAAAAATATATTTTCTTAATTACTCTTTAATTACTCAAGAAATTAATCCCAAATTTCTTGGCTTAATTTAATGGATGACCTCTACCTCCCATGATTTTCTTGGCATTTATTGCTCACTTAATTAGTAAAATTGACTAATGAAACCTTAACTACTCTTTTAAGTTAATTAATAATTAATTAATCTCATGAACAACAATAAATTGGATAATTAAGTTTTTTAATAATTGTTCAACAATTAGTGAACTAAGGAATAGGGTTGGGACCCCTTTCCCTAATTTCATTTCACCCTTCTTTAAAATGAAATTAATTAAGATTTTACTAATTAATTAAATCACTTAATCAAATTGAAATCATAATTACATCAAACATTAATTAATTAAATAACGGGGTAGATCTTTAAGTGTTTAATAACCTAAAGGAGTTTAATGAAATTATGGTTTGTCCACATGTGTAAGAAAACCATAAGAGTAATTAATTAAGTCCCTTAATCTAATTAACTATTAATCATGAGCCAATTGCATTAAGCCCCTTTTATTTTCTAGGATCATTGTAAGTTTATTTTCCATGTATATCATGTTGGCTCATAATTATTTAGTTAATTACTTTAGGGTGATATAGGTTAGGGTAATTATTTCATCTAATTAAGTGTTCAACTTAATTAACCCATAAAATCAACATAATTAAATTTCCTTAAATTAAATCAAATCACTAATGTGGGAATGGGTTTAAAATAGCAAGTGATGATTTCTCTTCTTCTCTTTAAATCAAATCAAATAGAAAACTTAATTAATAAAGAAGCTTTGGTTGGCTTTAAATAATCTTATTTCATTTGATTGTCTTTAAGAACTAGTTTGCTTGGATGAATCACAAGCTTATATTTGATTGTCCTATTTTCATTCATGTTAAATTTAGTATGTTGTTTGAATCCATGCATCCATCTTTTCAAAATCAAGTAAAATAAATTTGATTTCCTTTATGTAAGCTTGCATGTGTTGATTTAATTTAATATATGCATGGCTATTATCACTATTAAATCCAAATGTATTTGTCAAAAGCTTATAAATGAATAATAATATGTGTTATGATGCTAGTTATAAATACATAAGAAATGCATGTGCTTATAGCTTAAGTGTATGAATTTCCTCTATTCATGTGTTGATTTATATAAGATTGAATGGTAATGGGTATATAGTCTAGATATCCTGGGAACACGAGGCTTTAGCTAGCCCCAAGGAAGTCATTTGATTACATCACATCCTTGGTTTAACAATGGAACATACCCATTTGATTTCATTCTTATGTATTTCATCATTAGAATTGGGATAGAGTTTTAATTCATATATATAAATGATTCAATTAAATGAAATAAGATTATTTAACAATGACACGTACTTGCCTGTGTCTTTGTACATGTCTATGTATATGTGAATAGTGAATGAAAATCCCATTTTACATTAAAATTGCATGCATTCATAATTGACTAAATGGTTGAATTAATTATCCATATGATTTGGAGCTTATTTCCTATGTTCATGTATATGAATTTACATATGTTTGAATATAAATGCATATATAGTTTATACATCCCAAGATTACGAGGCTTTAGCTAGCTCCAAGGAGGTCATTTGATTACCTCACTTCCTGGTATAATAATGACACATGCCTATTTAATTTCATTCTTATGTCCTTTTTGTATAAGAATTTGTATAAAGTTTTAAATTTATATATTTAAATAATTCAATTAAATAAAATATGAATTCTAAACATACACATACATTCATCATTTAAGTGTGCTAAAATATATTGCATGTATAAATACACTTAGATTAAACCATATGCATGTTACATGGAAATGAATGATTTAATATATGTCAAGTGGTAGTAATTAAATTAACTTAATCTAAAGATGCATTTCATTTTGAATTAGATTATTTAAAGTGAACCTAATCTTAGGCTTAATTAAATCATTTAATAAGCCATTCACTAAAGAGAACTAAATCAAATTAATATACTTTAGAAAGTAGGGATGAAAGAGGGAAATCCTATTTTCCTCTCTTTATAACACTTAGTTGCTAAGTGTAATAAAATGAAACAAAAGAAAACACAAATTAAAATTCTCAAATAAATTAAACTACTTCAAGTGAAATTAAACTTTCATGTTAAATTGAATCTTTTTACACTTAGAAAATACAACACTAATGCCAGACAAGACATACGACATAAGCCTTAATAAACAAATTAGAATTAAGTCATCACTTCTAGATCTAAGTTAGGATAATGTATGATGTGATGTATGTTTTATTTTATGATGTATTATTTTAGATTGGATGTTAGGGTGTATGCTTCATAGATTAGATGATTGGCCAATATTAGCCTAATCATGTTTTCTATTGGGGATTATGCTTAAGGGATGCTTAAAAATAAATATGAATGCTCTTTTTGCAGGTTGCTTAAATCCTTAAGCATAATCCAAGTTAGGACAGGTGGGCTTAGTGGGCTTGGTTACCCATGTATTGGGTGCTAAGTCCAAATTATAAATACAACTGCTTGGGATTATATGTATATTTAGCTAATCTCTATTTTGCAGGTGTAATTGGATTTACTTTTCTCACATAAATGTAATTTCTGCAATAGGATTAGGATTAGTATTATGGAGCATT
Source organism: Cymbidium sinense (assembly GCA_021442155.1). NCBI lineage: Eukaryota > Viridiplantae > Streptophyta > Magnoliopsida > Asparagales > Orchidaceae > Cymbidium > Cymbidium sinense. Next base: position 204,238 of record JAKCPB010001268.1, on the reverse strand, counting down.
AGGATGAGCAGTGGCTAGAAGGCTTTATCTTGGGGTGCCCTGTGATGCCTTTGAAGCAAGAACCATCCAAATCAAAGAAGGAACTAAATTAGAAATGGAAATATGAAGAAAGAAGACCCCTATAGCATTTAATACAATTATAGTTATTCTTTCATATTCCAGGTTGTATAAGGGTAGAGCTCGGCTACCCATCTTTTCTCTCTTCGGATTGTATGGCGATACCCGACCACACCGACCTTTTATTCTTTTATGATAGTTTATATAATTTTTTGATGTTATGTTTACATTGTGCATGAGGACAACATGCTTTTCATAGTTTCTTAAATGATTGATGTTTTAATGTGTGGCATGGATACAATTAGGCTTTTATAATAAAAATAACTTTTCTACCCAACTAATCACTCATAACTAAATTTTAAACAACTCATAAACTCATCATAAAGCCTAAGACATAAATATAATAATTAAAAGATTTAGAAACCCCTTAGCTATATGGTTGTATATTTCAGATCATGCATTCATATTCTTTCTATCTTGAACTTGAAGGATCTTCATACTCGCATGATAAAGTAATGCTTGACTTGTGAGGGAATCCCTTGTGGTGGAGAACACCTTCTTCTAGCTGATTTTTCCCATAACCTATTTCATCATTCATTTAGCATAAGAAATCCTAAAGCGTCAAAATGATGTGTCTAAAATGAAATAAAATTTGAAAAGATTTTGCATTTATAGATTAAGTCATATGCTCCTACCACTCATGCTCTAGTCTCTTAGAGAGTGTGTTAGGACTTTAGTCTCTTTCTGATTAAATAACTACCCTAGCTATCTTGAAATTCAAAAGACCAGACTACATGGTATTAAAATCGTAGGAGAAGTTACTTGGAGGCCACTCCGGGCGATTATAAGTCCAGAGGTAGAATAATTTATTCTCTCTTGTAGAGGTAAAACCTTATGTCCACCTGTCACTTATATTTATGTCATGCTTTAGCTAATACTAAAGCTCCCTAGATTTAGAATTTAAGATAGCTATTTCCTTTAGGCTACGACCATAAATCCTCACCTCTTAGGCATTCTCACAACCTTATGTTGGTGGATAATAAGCCCTTGCAATCTAATAAAAATTCAACTCAAAACATATAAATCTCCTCGACTTCAAAATTATAAAGCCCAACCATTAGGCTTCCTAGTATCATGAGCATTTTCTACTTATTTCATTGGATTCCAAAAATAAGTCTTCTCCTTGAACTTTCCCAATTGATTTTTCAAATACAACCAATTTTTTGATAGTCTAACCTTAGAATATTTGGAGATGATAATTGTCTACTTTAATCAAGAGTATTCTTAGGAAATTTCATTTCCTAAGATGTAATTAACTATGGAGGCTTGCCTCCATAGGAAACTTAAGAACATGGTTTAATATAAACCCTGATTTATTTATCTATGTAATGTATGGGAAAAATCTCTGGTACATTTGAAGACCCATCATGCCTTAAGAGTCTTTATTACGTGATTAGGTCCATTGTAGGGTGATGCCTCTATCTTTCGAGATAGTACATAATACATCAATATTGTACCTCATCACCTCAAAAAAGTCCCCACCTCAAAAATAAACACCACAATGCCCTCTCACCTTGTCCATTGAATCCTCTCAACATCATCCTTTCTTTTTGGAGTTTGGAGATGTCTATCCTCAAGTAGGCAAATGTTCTTAGACTCATAATATTGACGATACTCTGATCAACCGTAACTCTAGATAGCCGATCTACCAACATCAACTATAATGTAAAGAGGCGCTGCATCTCCCTAAGAGTAAGTCTACACGCTAAATGTAACTCCTAAGATGTCCTTCGATTGGCATGCCTCCTTTTTAGTAGCAGTCAACAGAGCTAAGCATATCTCTAGATCAAGTAAGGCCTTGATTAGAGATTCCCTCATCTCTTTGGATTAGACAAGGGACTCGTATACCTTTAACTTAGGAAACTTTCTAAGGTGAGCTAGTACATTATAATCAACTCTAGCTTGGTCCTCCATAAGCATATCCATGGGTGGAGCATCCTATGGAGGGGCTATCTGCTCACTCAAACCAATGACTTGCTTACCCTTATCCTGAGGTACTACCTTAGGAGCTAGAACTATACCATTGTACAGGTTGACTTCAGTGTCTTCTTGGAATGATGAGCCCGTGGAAAGTTCTACCTTCTCATTAGGCATACCTACAGCTTCTCCTATGGGATCCTCAGAGTAAGTTGACTCTAAGTCAATCTCAAGAGGTAAATCCGATTGATTCAAAGAAGGATAGTCTGACTCTAAAGGATTGGAACTACTAGAGCTATTATTTTTATTTAGACTCAAAGAGCTTTCAATAGGAATAAAATCAAGAGCATCAGAAGTAGATAATATATAAGTAGAATCAGCTTTCTTCATTAATTTTTTTTTCGGAGGAGGTACTTGATAGAAATTAAGTAAAGTAAGTGGAGTAAGGGATTTAGTGCCCTTATTTGTAGATACAATGCTCCTGTTGGTATAAGGGAAGCTAGCAGAAGAGGTGGTAGCTGCAATGGTGGAGGGAGTTCTAGACTCGAACAGTGGCTACGCTACTAGACTATCTCAGGCAAGTATGGTGAGCTGCTGCTGCTGGATTATCACCCTGCCTGAGTTATCCTTTGCACCGAGCAAACCTTCCTTTGTGTTGGAGATTCGAGCTACTTCAAGCACCTACAAGGAAGTTTCTTGATCTTAGAAATGATCTTCTTAGAGGTTCGGGTGAGGGAGATATCTTAACCTTCTTTGGTCTTAAGAGGATTGCAAGTATCCCCAAGGATTACTCTAATAGAACTGGATGGTTATTCTAATAAGTATTCCTTAGGGGTAACTATGGCTCTCAACTTATAGTTGCACTCAGGCTAGTCCTTAAAAGTGATACAATTCTCTAAGACATGGCCTAACATGTGATGGTAGGGGCAATAACTAGGATCATTGTTCTTGCCAACTTTCTCCGGCCTCTTAGGCTCTACTAACTGAAAGTCAGGTTTCTTTAAGAGATTCTTAAATATTTTCTAACTATCTCCATCTTGAATGAATATGGCTTATTGAATCTATTGTCAAGAGTAGGTGGAAAGTAGCTACATGGCGTTGGATATGAATACCACTCGTAGGTCACGAGGTGGTGGAAATGGTCATATGTGGTCATTATGATGGCCGAGGTGGTGGAAGACGAGGTGGCAAAGGAGGATGCTGAACTCGTAGTCTCTCATATTGAACTCTTGATGTCGGTTTCCCTCAGTCCACTGATATAACTGACCCTAGCTTCTTCTGAAACACCTTCTGTGGCTTGGGCCTGAATGATTGGTTGGGAAAAGGTAACTATTTGGCTTCCTCTTGTAGGCCAGCCGCCTTGTTGATTAATTTCTTGAATGTTTTGATGGTAAATCCCTTAAGAATGAAGGCAACCGGGCCATGGATATTCTTGAGAAGAATCTCAATGGCATTTTGTTCGAACAAGTGTGGTTCACATTTCATGCTCAGGTTGTGCCACTTGAGAATGTAATCTGCAAGGGACTCATTGAGTTTCTGTTTCTCTATAATGAGGTCGCCTACAATCACCCTCTGTTGAGCTCCGGCAAACCTCTTGATGAAGATGTGCTCCAACTCAAGAAAATTCTTCACAATTGTCAAGCGGCATACCAATCAAATGTAACACCTAACAAACTGCTAACAAAAGGCAGAAGAGGAGTGTTATCACACCAAATTGCAACACCTCTAAAGTGTGCAATGTTATTATGGGTTCCACTTCCATCAAAGATCTTGAAGGATGGTGACACAAAATCCTAAAAAAAGTATAACTAAATAAAAACCTAAACCTAAAAAATAAACTTAAAAATAAAACCTTAAAATAAATAAGTAAAACCTAAACCCTAAACTAAAAAAAAAACCTAAACCTAAAATAAACAAAATAAAATAAACATAAACCTAAACTAAAATAAACTAAACAAAAATAAATAAAACTTTAACCTAAAAAAAACTAAATCAAATAAAAATAAACTAAAAATAAACCTAAACCTAAACTTAAAAGAAACATAAAAACAAACCTAAAATTAAAACCTAAAAAAATAAAATAAAAACCAAAACATAAACCTAAAAATAAAAAATAAAACCTAAACCTTAAAATAAATATAAATATAAATATAAATATAAATAAACTAAAAAAATAAACATTAACCCAAACCCAAACCTAAAATAATAAACTAAAATAAAAATAAAACCTAAACTAAAATAAATAGAACTAAATTAATTAAATTAAACTAAATAAAAAATAAACCTAAATAAAAATAAAAATGAAATAAACTAAAATAAATAAAAAAAAACTAAATAAACCTGAACCTGCTAGTTTACTTAATTTTTTTTTAAAAAAAAACCATAAACCCTAAACCCTAAATCATTAATCATAAATCCTAAAGCCTAAATCCTAAACCCTAAACCCTAAACCACAAAACTAACCATAAACCATAAACTGTAAACCCTAAACCTACAACGCTAAACCAACAACCCTAAACCCTAAAACCCTAAACCCTAAACCCCAAACCCAAAATGCTAACCCTAACCCTAAACCCTAAATCCTAAACCCTAAAACTCTAATCCCTAAAACCCTGAACTTACCCTAAACCCAAAAGCCTAAACTTTACAAGCCCTAAACCCTAAAGCCTAAACCCTAAACCCTAAACCATAAACCTTAATCTATCCCTAAACCCAAAGCTAACCATACACCTAAACATAAACTAAATAAAATAAAGTAAAAGTAAATCGAAACCTAAAATAAAATATAAAACATAAAAATAAACTTAAAATAAAAACCTAAAACCTAAACCAAAAATAAATAAAATAAAAACCTAAACCTAAAGAATAAAATAAAAATAAAACTAAACTAAAAAATAAACCTTAACCAAAACCAAAAACTAAAAATTAAACTAAAATAAAAAACCTAAACTAAAAAAAATAAACTTAAAATAAATAAACTAAACTAAATAAAAATTAAAATAAGCCTAAATAAAAATAAAAAATAAAATAAACTAAAATAAATAAAAAAGTAAACTAAATAAACAAAATAAACTTAAACCTACCAGTTTACTTAATTTAAAGAAAATAAAAAATAAAAAAACCCTAACCTTAAACCTACAACCCTAAATCTTAAACCTTAAACCCTAAAACCCTAAACCCTAAACCCTAAACCTTAAACCTAAACCCTAAACTGTAAAACTCGAAACCCTAAACCCTAAACCCTAAACCTACATCCCTAGAACCTACAACCCTAAACCCAAAACCCAAAACCCAAAACCATAAACCATAAACCATAAAAACCTAAGAACCTAAACCTAAACTAAATAAAACCTAAAAAAAAAATAAATAAATAAACCTAAACCTAAATAAAACAACAAAATTTAAAATTAAATAAAAACCTAAACTAAAACTTAAACCTAAAATAAAAAATAATATAAAATAAAAAAATAAAAACTAAACTAAAAACCAAAACTAAATTAAAAAAGTAAAATAAGCCTAAAAATAAAAAACCTATATAAAATAAAACCCAAATGTAAAATAAAAATTAACTAAACCTAAAGTATAATAAAATAAAATCTAAATAAAACCTAAACCTAAAAGTAAACCTAAAAATAAATAAAAAAATAAAACCTAAACCCTAAACTAAAAAAAACTTAAACCTAACATAAACAAAATAAAATAAACCTAAACTAAAATAAACAAAACCTAAACCCTAAACTAAATAAAATAAAAGTAATTAAAAATAAACCTAAACCTATACTAAAAAAATAAAACCTAAAAATCATACTAAAATAAAAACCTAAAACCTAAACCTAAAAAATATAAAATAAAAATCTAAACCTAAACCAAAAAATAAAAAATAAAAAATAAAACCTAATCTTAAAAAATAAAATAAAAATAAAATTAAACTAAAAAATAAACATAAACCTAAACCTAAGCCTAAACCAAAAAAATAAACTAAAATAAAAAACCTAAACTAAAATAAATAAACCAAACTAAATAAAAAAATAAACTAAAAAAAATAAAAAATAAAATTAACTAAATAAACCTAAACCTACAAGTTTAATTAATTTTTTAAATAAGATTTAAACCCTAAACCCTAAAACCTAAATCTTAAACCTTAAACCCTAAACCCTAAACCCTAAAACTAACACTAAACTCTAAACCCTAAACCTACAACCTTAAATCTTAAACCCTAAAAAATGCTAAACCTTAAACCATAAACTAACACTAAACCCTAAATGCTAAACCCTAAACCCTAAACCTTCAACCCTAACCCTAACCCTAAACCTTAAACTCTAAACCCTAAACCTGAAACCCTAAAGCCTCAAACCCTAAATCCTAAAATCTAAACTAACCTAAACCATAAACTAATCCTAAACCTTTTTAACCTAAACCCTAAATCCTAAATCTTAAAACCTAAACCTAAAACTAAACCCTAAACTAACCCTAAAGCCTAAAACCCTAAACCCTAAACCTAAACCCTAAACCCTAAACCCTAAAAAACTTAAAACCTAAACTAACCAAAACCTAAAAATAAAATACATAAAAAACCTAAACTTAAATGAAATAAAAAAATAAAATAAAAACAAAAGCTAAAGTAGAAACCTAAACTTAAAAATAAAATAAAATAAAAAAGTAAAAATAAACTAAAATAAATAAATAAATAACTAGACTAAACTAAAAAATAAAAAAATCTTATGAAAAAAACATAAATAAAATAAAACTAAATGTAAAATAAATATAACATAGACCAAAAATAAAATAAAATGAAAAATAAATAAAATTCTAAACCTAAAAATAAATAGAAAATAAAACCTAAACCCTAGACTAAAATAAAAACCTAAACCTAAAATAAAAATAAAATAAACAATATATAATAAACTTAAACCTACACTAAAATAAACTAAACTAAAATAAAGTAACCCTAAACCTAAACCTAAAATAAACTATACCTAAACCTAAACCTAAACTAAATAAAACAAAACAAACTAAAAATAAACGTAAACCTAAACTAAAAAATAAAACCTAAAAATAAACCTAAAATAAATATCTAAAACCTAAACCTAAAAATAAGAATAAAGACCTAAACCTAGTCCTAAAAATAAAAAATAAAACCTATACATGAAAAATATAATCAAAATAAAATTCAACTAAAAAAATCTAAACCTAAACCTAAACCTTAAAAATAAACTAAAATAAAAAACCTAAACTAAAATAAATTAACTTACTGGTTTACTTAATTTAAAATCTAAATAAATAAACTAAACTAAATTAAAATAGAAAATAAAGCTAAATAAAAATAAAAAATGAAGTAAACTAAATTAAATAAAAACTAAACTAAATATACTAAGTAAATCTAAAGCTACCGATTTACTTAATTTAAAAAAAGAAATAAACCTTAAAAAATAAATACTAAACCCTAAACCTACAAACCTAAACATACAACCCTAAACCCTAAACCATAAACCTTAAGCCCAAAACCCTAAAAAACCATAAACCCTAAATGCATAAACCTAAAAACCTTAAACCCTAAATGCTAAACCCTAAACCTAAATGTTAAAACCTAAACCCTAAACCTTAAACCCTAAAAGCTAAACCCTAAACACTAAACCCTATCCCTAAATTGTAAACCCCAAACCCTAAACCTAATCCTCAAGTAACTACATAAATTAAAAAAAAACCTAAACCGTATAACCTAATAAACCTAAAACTAAACCTTAGGCCTAAACCTTAAACCTAAACTAAAAAAAAATCTTAAACTCTAAACCTAACTAAATGTTAAACTAAACCTAAACCTAAACCCTAAATCTAAACTAAACCCTAAACTAAACCTAAACATACAACTTAAACTAAACTATAAAACCTAAACTTAAACTTAATCTAAACTAAAACTATAAATGAACCTAAACCAAACTTAAACCTAAACTCCTAAACACTAACTTGAAATATAAATCTAAACTCAACCTAAACTTAAAACTAAAACCCTAAACCCTAAAATTTAAACTAACTAAACCTTAAAACCCTAATGCTTAAAACTAAACTTAAACAAATAAAACCATAAGTTACCCTAAACCTAAACCCTAAACCTAAATCTAAACTATAAACCTAAATTAAAACCCTAAACCTAAGCCCTAAACACTAAACCCTAAACCCTAAACACAAAACTTAAACCTAAAACCTTCAACCCTAAAACCCAATACCCTAAACCCTAAACCCTAAACCCTAAAACCTAAACCTAAATGAGATAAAACCTAAAAATAAAATAAATAAATAAAACCTAAACCTAAATAAAATAATAATAAAATAAAATAAAAATGTAAACTAAAACCTAACCCTAAACCAAAAAATAAAGTAAAATAAAAAAGTAAAAATAAACTTAAATGAAATAAATAAAAACATAAACTAAACTAAAAAACAAAAAAACTTATGAATAAAAAACATAAATGAAATAAAACTAAACATAAAATAAAAATTAATTAAACCTAAAATAAAATAAAATAAAAATAAATAAAAACCTAAACCTAAAAATAAAACTTAAAGTAAAACATAAAAATAAAGAAAAAGTAAAATGTAAACCCTAAACTAAAAAAAGGAACTAAACCCAAAATAAAAATAAAATAAACAAAATATAATTAACCAAAACATAAAAAATAAACAAAAATAAAAAACTTAAATTAAAATAAATTAACCTAAAATAAATAAACTGAACTAAATAAAAATAAAAATAAACCTAAAGAAAATAAAAAATACAGTAAACTAAAATAAATACAAAATAAACTAAATAAACCTAAACCTATGAGTTTACTTAATTTAAAAAAAAGCAAAAAAAATCTTAAACCCTAAATCTTAAATCCTAAACCCAAAACCATAAACCCTAAACCCTAAACCCTAACCCAAAACCCAAAACCCTAAACCCCAAACCCTAAAACTAATCCTAAAGTAACTAAATATATTAAAAAATAAACTTAAACCCTAAAACATAATAAACCTAAACCTAAATTAAAAAAAAAATCTTAAACCCTAAACCCTAAACCCTCACTCCTAAAATTCTAAACCCCTAAACCCTAAACCCTAAACACTAAACCTAAAACCCTAAACCACAAATTAACCCTAAACCCTAACCCTAACCCTAAATGCTAAGCCCTAAACCCTAGACCTTAAACCCTAAACCTAAATACCCAAAAACCCTAAACCCTAAAGTATAAACTAACCCTAAATTGTAAACCAAAAATCCATAAACCCTAAAATCTAAATGATAAACCATAAACCCTACACTAATCCTAAACCCTAAGCTAACCCTAAACCCTAAACCCTAAACCCTAAATCTTAAAAATCCTAAACCCTAAAGCCTAAACATTAAACCCTAAATCCTAAACCTTAAACCTAAACTATAAAACCCTAAACCCTAAAATGCTAAACCCTAAACCCTAAACCATAAACCCTAAAAACCAAAAAACTCTAAACCTAAACTAAATAAAACCTTAAAATAAAATAAATAAATAAATCCTAAACTTAAATAAAAATAATAAAATAAAATAAAAAAAACATAAACTAAAACCTATACCTAAACTTAAAAATAAAATAAAATAAAAAAGTAAAATAAATAAAAATAAAATAAGTAAAACACTAAAATAAACTATAAAATAATATAAACCTCTCATTAAAATACCTAAATAAAATAAAACTAATCATAAAATAAAAATAAAGAAAACCTAAAATAAAATAAAATAAAAAATAAATGAAAACTTACACCTAAAATTTAAACCTAAAAATAAAACCAAAAAATAAATAAAACCTAAACCATAAAAAAAACCTAAACCTAAAATAATAATAAAATAAACAAAATATAATAAACCTAAACCTAAACTAAAATGAACTAAACTAAAATAAATAAAACCTAAACCTAAACCAAATATAAACTAAACCTAAACCTAAACCTAAACAAAATAAAATAAATTAAACTAAAAATAAACCAAAACCTAAACTAAAATATAAACCTAAAAATAAACCCAAAATAATAACCTAAAACTTAAACCTAAAAAGTAAAAATAAAAACCTAAACTTAAACCAAAAAATAGAAAATAAAACCTAGACCTAAAAAATAAAATTAAAATAAAATTCAACTAAAAAATAAACCAAAACCTAAATCTAAGCTAAAATAATAAACTAAAATAAAAAAACCTAAACTAAAATAAATTAACCTAAAATAAATAAACTAAACTAAATAAAAAGTAAACCTATAAAAATATAAAATAAAGTAAAGAAAAAATAAATGAAAGATATACTAAATATATAAATAAATCCTAAACCCTAAACCCTAAACCCTAGACCTACAACCCTAAACCCTAAACCTTAAAAAACCCTAAATCCTAAAAGCATAAGCCCTAAAAACCTACTAAGCTCTAAACCCTAGAGCCTAAACCTTAAACCCTAAATGCTAAACCCTAAATCTTAAACCCAAAACCCTAAACATAATCCTAAAGTAATTAAATAAATTTTTAAATAAACTTAAACCCTAAAACCAAATAAACCTAAACCTAAACCTAAACCCAAAGAATGGCCAAAACCTTTACGATAGGAACATCACCGTCAACTAGGCTTAATCTTGGTCAGGCGGTGGAGGCGAAGTTGGAGGTGGTGGTTATCGTACTAGTGATGGGGGATCTGGAGGTTAGTGGATATGGAGGAGGTGGTCAGAGTAGTGGTGGTTATGGAGGCGGGAGGAGGGACGGAGGTTACAGCCATGATGGTGAAAGAATAAGAGATCCGAGAAATGATGGTGGATCTAGCTACTCAAGAGGCTTGGTTGGTTCTGATGGGAACTGAAGAAACTGAAGAATAGCTGATCCAATCTACTACTTATGGAACTTTGTCCTTATAGTAGAAATGATTCTACTTATTTAGGGTTTTTTATTTGCTCTATGTGTGCTTATTTTTTATCTATGGCATCATTTTTGTCTTAGAGAGCTTGGTGTGTTACTTGGTTGATGAAATCAAAAAGAAGAAATATTTAATCTAAATTTGTTCTATGTTAAAAAAACCAAAAACTCTGAACCCTAAACTAAAACCTGAACCCTAATCCTAAAACCTAAACACTAAACCTTAAACCCTAAATCCTAAACCCTAAAAATAAAAAAGTAAAAAATAAATAAAAAACACTAACCCTCAACTCTAAACCCTAAACACTAAACCCTAAAAACCCTAATCCCTAAAGCCTAAACACTAAGCCTGAAACTCTAAACCCTAGACCCTAAATCATAACCCTAAACCCTAAACCCTAAAACTCTAAATACTAAAACCCTAAACCTTAAACCCTAAATCTTAAACCCTAAACCAGAAACCCTAAAAACCTAAACCTTAATTAAATAAAACCTAAAAATATAATAAATTAAAAAACCTAAACCTAAATATAATAAAAAATTTTAAATATAATAATAACCTTAACCTAAACCTAAAATAAAATAAAATAAAAATAAACTAAAATAAAAAAAATAAATAAAAACCAAAACTAAACTAAATAATAAAATAAACCTAAGAATAAAAAACTTAAATAAAATAAAAACTAAACAAACAACAACAATAATAAGCCTTTATCCCACTAAGGTCACTACATAAATCCTTTGATGTGTCCTATTATGTGTCAAATTCTCATTTAATTCAAGTATACTAAGGTCATTTTTTATACATCTTAACCAAGTATTTTTAGGTCTACCTCTACCTTTCTTAACATAAGGCAAATCTAATGCATCTACTCTCTTAATCGGGTCATCGGACAATCGACGCTTTATGTGGCCAAACCTTCTAAGGTGACTGTCTTTAATCTTATCTGTCGCTAGAGGTACTCCAACTTTTTCTTGAACATACTCATTTCACATTTTATCTCTAAGAGTAAAGCCACTCATCCACCTGAGCATCCTCATATCTGTAACACTTAACTTATTGTTATGCTTCTCTTTTATTGGCCAACATTATTCACCATAAGTCATTGCAGGTCTTACCACCATCTTATAAAATTTTTCCTTAAGTTTAAGTGGAACTTTTCTATCACACAATATGTCAGATGCATTCCTCCACTTCAACCATCCAAATAGAATTTTACTAATAACATCTCCATCTATTTCACCATCATTTTGAACAATAGAGCCTAAATATCTCAATCCTCACTCATTAATGACTTGTTCACCTAATGTCCCAACACTACCACTAGAACTTCTACAATAAAATTACACTCCATATATTCAGTTTAGATCTACTTAAATGAAATCCTTTAGACTCTAATGTTGACCTCCATAATTCAAGTTTCTCTTGGACTTCTCTCTAGTCTTATCAACAAGAAGAATGTCATCAATAAAAGCATACACCAAGTTACATCTTCTGTAAAATGCCTAGTAAGAACATCCATAACTATAGAAAAAAATTTACGGGCTTAAAGTTGATTCTTAATGTAACACAACTAAAATTAAAAAATATTTTGTCAATCCTCCTTCTATTTGGACACAAGTAACAGCTCTAGTACACATATCCTTAATGACTTGAATATACCAACATTAACTCCTTTCTGTTCTAGAACTTTCCAAAGAACACCTCTTGAAACTTTATCATAAGCTTTCTCTAAATCAATAAAGATCATATGTAGATCCTCCTTACTTTCTATACTTCTCCATTAAACCTCTTAACAAATGTATAGCATCCATAGTAGATCAACGGCATGAAACCAAAGCGATTGTGAGAAAACTTTTGTATCACATCATAACCTATGCTCAATTTCTCTCTCCCATAATTTTAATATAAGACACATTAACTTAATCCCTCTATTATTTGAACACTCTTCTGCATCACCTTTATTCTTAAATATAGAAACCAACAAACTCTTTCTCCATTCATCTAACATCTTTTTAGTCTTTAAAATAATATAAAAAAGATTTATAAGCCAAGAAATTCTTTGATCTCCTAAAAATTTCCACACTTCTATAGGAATATCATCATGTCCTACTGTCCTTCAACAATTCATTATCTTTAAAGCTTCTCTAACTTCAGATTTATTAATACGACGATAAAAATAAAATTCTCTATTTTTGTTTAGGGTATTAAGGTTGCTAAAATCAATCATACTTTCAGATACTTCCTTGAAAAGTTCATCAAAGTATGTCATCCACCTATTTTTGATATCCTTTTCTAAGAAAAGCACTTTATTATTTCATCCTTAATACACCTCACTTGAACTAGGTGTTTACTTCTCCTATCTCTTTGGCTGGCTAACCTATACATACATCTTTCACCTTCTGCGGTATCTAATCTATTGTATAAATCACTAAAAGCTAAATTTTTTGCATCATATATTACTTTCCTAGAATCTGTACAGGCCACTTTATATCTTTCCCAATTCTCCAAGTTTTTAAATCTAAACTAAGTTTTATAATAGTGCTTCTTATTTCTTAACTTTTCTGCACACTCTGACTCCACCACCAACTATTTTTGTTAAAAGAGGCTTTTCCTTTTGATTCTCCAAGCACATTTTTAACAACTTGCTTAAATTCACTTGCTACTTTTTCCCACATAACATTAGCTTCCTTATGAACATCCCAAATTCTAAGCTCTTGTAGCTTGCTCTTAAAAATATTTTTATTTGTGTTCTTTAAGTGTCCCCATCTAATTCTAACACAATAATTTGATTTATTTTTCCTCTTACAATCTTTCATCTTAAAATCTAAAACTAACAATCGATGTTGGGTATTTAAACTTTCACTTGGAATGACCTTACAATCTTTATAATCTAAACGATCTATTTTTCTTATCCAAAAATAATCAATCTGTGTATTACTAGATCCATTTTTATAAGTAATAATATGTTTATCTCTTTTCTTAAATAAAGTATTAACAACTACAAAATCATAAGCTAAGGCAAAATCTAATATAGTCCTACCTTCTTCATTAGTCACTCCAAATCCATAACCACCATGAATACTTTTAAAATCTTCTACCACTCTACCAACATGTCCATTTAGATCTCCTCCAATAAATACTTTTCTTGAGATATCTTTTGTATTAATCCCACTAATTCATTCCAAAATTTTTCTTTTGAGCTTACATCCAAACCTACTTGAGGAGCATAAACACTTATACCATTGATAATCTTAGTATCAACAATAATCTTTAAATCTATAATTCTATCTCCACATCTATTAATATTTATAACATTATCCTTCAAACTTTTATCTATAATCACACCTACACCATTTCTATTTTGGCTTCTACCTAAATTCCAAAGTTTAAAACCTAAACTATCAATCTCCTTGCCCTTCTCCCCAACCCATTTAGTTTCTTGAACAAATAAAATATTTATCTTTCTATGAACCATAATATCTATTAATTCCATTAATTTATCTGTAAGAGTACCTATATTCCAAGATCCTAACCTCATTCTAGTTTCATGGACTAACTTCTTTGCTTGCATCTATCCATAATGTGGGAACCTTTGCTTATTTAACACTACACCCGGTCACCGATCCAGCGGCCCTTGCACATTTTTCACTATATTCAAGCCATACAGCGCGTTGCTTCAAGAGGACGCCCTAACATTAACATAATGATTTAAAGGATTCATGCCATGATTATTTTGACAAGTTTTACACTGGCTATCGACTACCTATCGCAACCCTCTAGTTTTCACATATGGACTTGGGACTGGCAAAGGTAGTGTTTAAAATAAAAACTAAACAAAAAATAAAAATAAAATAATCTAAAAATAAAATAAAATAAAAACTAAACTTAAAAAATAAACCTAAAAATAAAACCAAAAAATAAATAAATAAAGCCTTAACCTCAAACTAAAAAAAAAACTAAACCAAAAATGAAAATAAAATAAATAGAATAAAATAAACCTAAAACCCTAAGCTAACTCTAAACCCTAAGCCCTAAACCATAAAAATACTAAACCTTAAAGCCTAAACACTCAACTCTAAACTCTAAACCCTAAACCCTAACCCTAAACCCTAAAACCCTTTAGCCTAAACCTTAAGCCCTAAACCCAAAACCTTAAAAATGTAAAAGCATAAACCTAAAATAATAAAACCTAAAAATAAAATATATAAAAAACCTAAACTTAAGTATAATAAAATAATAAAATAAAATAAAAGCTCAAACTAAACAGAAACTTATACCTGAAATTAAAAAAAAAACTAATAAAAATAAAGTAAATAAAATAAATAAAAATGTAAACTAAACTAAAAAATAAAATAAACCTAAGAATAAAAATCTTAAATAAAATAAAACTAAAGTAAAATAAAAATAATATAAACTTAAAAAAAATTAAATAAAAATTAAATAAAAACCTAAACCTAAAAAATAAATCTAAAAATAAAACCTAAAAATAAATATAAAATAAAACCTAAACCCTAAACTAAAAAAAGTCTAAACCTAAAATAAAAAATAAAATAAACAAAATAAAATAAACCAAAACCAAAATTAAACTAAATTAAACTAAACTAATTTAAATAAAGCCTAAACCTAAATTTAAAATAAACTAAACCTAAATCGAAATGAAAATTAAATAAAATAAAATAAACTAACAATAAACCTAAACCTAAACTAAAAAATAAAACCTGAAGCTTGGAAATGGCTTTAGGAAGCTTAGGAATGCTTGGTTTCGATTCTTAGAGGTTAGTCGAATTCAATGCTTATGGTTTGAGTGGGAATGAGGGGGAGTATATCTCCCCCTCCTTGGATCAGACAGTGAAGGCTAGAAATTCCATTTTAGCTCAAATGTTGATATTGGTTGATCAGATTTGGCTATTAGACACTCCATGTGATTCATTTTAGGTAGTGGAGGGAAGGAGAGTGAGTGCCCATGTGCTAGGTGAGTGCATTAGTGCTTCCAGGTGCTTAATTCCCATTGGAGGGGTCAGTTTGTCCTTGAGTTGGGTCTTGGCCATCCCAAGGTGATTGGGTCATGTTCACCACTATCCTAAGTGTCCATGTGTACCACTAGGAGGATGCCAAGTGGCCTTGAGAAAGAATATGACCAAATTCCAAGTGAATTTGGCCATAGGATACCCTTTGGCCTAAGGGTAAAGTGGTCATTTGGCCTTGAATTTGATTTGGGTAGATTTGATATGATTCAAAAATGGGTTGGACCAAATTTCAAGTGATTTCGAGTTCATTTGGTTTGAATTGGTTTAATTTGACCCATCTAAGTCAAGTTAGGTCAATTTGGTTAGGTTGACCAATTGGTCAAACTAGATCAAATCATGGGTTAGGAGAAGTTCAAATGATCATTTGGAGCCTATGGGTATCATTGGTTTGGTTCAAATTAGTTTATATTTGGTTTTGGTTCATTTAGGTTCAATTAGGTCAAATAGGTCAAGTTGACCAATTTGACCCATTTGACTTAATTGGGTTAGGTCATGGGTTTTTTTAAGCTTGGTTGATCATTTTAAATTTATCACATGCTTTGGTTTCAATCAATTTTGGTTTGGTTTGATTTTAAGTTGATTTGACCTTTTAAGTCAAGTTGGGTTCATGGTCAATTGGGCTAGGTTGGATCTAGTTGGCCAATTGAAGCTTTGGTCAAGTTCAATAATCAATTCAGAATGAATTTGACCCATTGGTTGCAATCAATTTAGCTTAGATCAGGATTTGGCCAATTTTGACTTTTTACGTCAAGTTGCCAATTAGGCTTGATTTGGCTGAATTGATGGCTTGGTCAAGTTCAATCATTAATTATGAATTGGTTTAGATCAATGGTTTCAATCAATTTGGCATATGGTGGATTTAGGCTAGCTTAGGTTTCATTTGGGCTAAGTGTTGACTTAGTCAAAGGCTAGGTTTGACTTGATTTGATCTAATTTGAGTGATTGATCATCCTAGGATGATTGCTCTTCATAATGTGAGGCTTAGATGGGCTTAGTTCAATCCAATTTGGGTTGGATTAGAATTTGTCTCAAAAAGGTCCTTTAGGTCACTTTGGGTCAAGTGACTATAAGTGGGTCAATTGGCTTGATCAAGGCTTGACTCAAGTTTCGTTGAACTCGCATATGGACTTATGATTGAAATATAAATCTAATTGCAAGTGATTTGGAGTCAAATGGGTTTTGATTCATTTGACAATTCTAAGTTCAAAGGATAAACATGGGTTTGATTTGTTTTATTTTATTTGATGATTGTAGTTTATGTTTATATTTGGGCATGTGATTGAAGGAATGATTGTTTGAAGAGAAAATCCAAAGGTTTGGACTGATTTGAGAATGATTTGGTTAAGTTTAAGAATTTGAATTGAAAGGGCATATGTTGTATTTAAGTTAGATTTTGACTTGAATTTTAAATTTAGTTTTGGTTATTTGAATTTATATTTGATTTATATTTGTAAATATAAATGAGAATATAAATGGGTTATAAGATAATCTTTTGAGTTTGGAGTGATTTGGATTTGATTTGAGCTAAGTCCATAAGATGAGGTCAAAAGGGCTTAGGAAAGATTTTGGATTTGGAATTGATAATGGGTTTCAATTATTTGGAATTGATTCATGATTTGAGTTTTGGAATTGATTTATGATTTGAGAAAATTAATTGAGTTGGAATTGATTTAATATTTGAGTTTGAAGCTGATACATGATTTGAGAAAATTATTTGAGTTGGAATCGATTTAAGATTTGATTTGGAATTGATTCATGATTTGAGAAAATCAATTGAGTTGGAACTGATTTAAGATTTGATTTTGAATTGATTCATTATTTGAAAAAATCAATTGAGTTGGAATTGATTTAAGATTTGATTTGGAATTGATTCATAATTTGAGAAAATCAATTGAGTTGGAATTGATTTGAGATTTGAATTTGAAGTTTGGTTTGAAAGAAGGAAGCAAGGATTGGGCTTAAACAATAGGGTAGGCAAATCTTCCTAATACCCCTAAGGCATAACCTATTCTTAGGGCTAACTCTTTTAAGTCTCCAGGGTTAATTTAAGTAATCACTTAATCACTAGAAGTGTCTTAAGACTAAGGAACTCTTAGTGTTTAGAGGAGTCCTTATGTCTAGAATGGAGAAGTTGAAAGCTCGCTCCAAAAGTGAGGTCAACAAAGGGCAGCCAATAGGTGTGGTGTGATTGACAAGGAACATCACACATATTGGTGTTGACCAAAATGATCAACAATGCAGAGTAATCACAAGCACTAATAAAAATGATATACTCTTAAACTCGAGGTGCAAAAGGAATCAAGATCATAGTGCAATGTGTCTCTACTCATGTCAAAAACATAATAGAGCGAAGGTGGGAATATACTAGGTATAGAGTATGTGAACCTTCCACTAGGGAAGCAGGTTCAAGTCATCCACTGGGGGATGAGAGGTTGTGAAATCCACTAGAGGATTAAAATTGGAATCCACCGGGGATAAAAGATGTGAACCTTCCACTAAGGGAACAGGTTTGGGTTGGATTGAATTGACTCCACTAGGGTGATTGGAATGATTTACATCTGAACGAGGAGAAGATGACTGATTTGATTTATTTTATTTGACTCCATTAGGGAGGTTGGTTGATTTTGCATCTCACTAAGGAGAATTTGATTGATTTGATTTATTAATATAACTCCACTAGGGGGGTTGATTGATTTTATTTTAGATTTAAAATTTTTGAATTTTGAGATGGACCCTGTCGGTTTGTGATGGACCGCACTGAGTAGGAGCCATGTTGGCCTTGGCCTACTTCAGATTTACCAATCCAAAGGGGCAGTCTACCAACCACATAGTAGGACTATTCAACCAAAGGGGTGCCTTTAGGTGTGCAACAGCTATACTGGGAAGAAAGCATAGTAAACTTACATCCTCTAAAGTAGGCATCAGTCGCTGGGGTGATCTACTGGAAAAGCGATGGATTGAACCCAACCTTAGGCTGACTACTGAGTGAATGCCTCTTAGGGAATTAAATCAACTCAAATATAATCAAAATTAATTTTATTTCTTAATTATATTTGATGGATCCCATCGGTTTGTGATGGACTGCACTGAGTATGGGCTATGTCAGCCTTGACCTACCTTAGATTCATCGATCCAAAGGGAGTAGTTTCTCGACTGAGGGGAGAATTATCCAACCAAAGGGGTTCCTTTCGGTTTACAGTAATTAATTTATGGAAGAAAGCATGGGGACTCACATCTTTCCTGATTAATAAACCACTGGAGTGACACATTAGCAATGTAACATGCCAACCGAACTGCCGGGCCATGATGCCGCTAAAGAGAATGTGTAATAGGCTTACATCTTCCAAAGAAAAATGATTGTCGAGGTAATCTATTTGTGGATAAATGGGTTGAGCCTGACCTAAGGGCAACTATAGAGAGAGTGCCGACTGGGGACTTATCTCAACTTAAGTGTAGTCAGGCAATTCCTATAGGGAGTTCTGCTGATACTGCCCTAAAGATAGGATGCCTACTTGGGAAAGGGGACCGGAGGCTTGAATTCCTATTCCACAAGTGAATTAATTTATTTGTTTGTTTGTTTATTTATCATGGACCCTGTTGTTTTGCAAGAGATTATACTGAGAAGGAGATTATATCAGCCTAGACCTATCTCAAGTTTAATGAACCAAAGGAGAATCTACGCATCCGCTGAACAAATTCTCCAGCCACAGGGGTGGAAATTAGGAAAGGGGGATTGTCCAATCCAAAAGTAACCTAGGTAATGTCTAAATGTGGTCACAAATGACATAATCCAAGTAGAGTCCCCCAAGGGGAGGGGCCACTAAGGGCTTTATCTAAAAAGCCTGAAGAAGATAATATCTATAGGTATTCAGTGGCAAACTCAAGGAAAAAGCATGGGAACTCACATTTGCCAAAAGTGGTGTATCCACTAGGTGAGTCGCTATCAGCATAGTGAACATCAACCAATCTAAGGTGCCCATCAGTTTGCAATAATCATTCTATGAAGAAAGCATCAGGGACTCACATCCTCCTATAGGAACCGATCACTAGTCCGTCTTCGCCTCAACTATCCGACTAGGCACTACTGAGTGAATGCCACTAGGGGACTTATATCAACTCAAAATTAGTTAAGAGAAAAGGAACCACTGGGGGACTTATCCTAAGCCTCAAATATACTCAACCTAGTCAAATTATGATGGCTAGTCAAAGAAGAAAGCATGTAAGCTTACATCTTCTTAAACAAAGCCAACATGAGGTAGCTTACTAGCTGCGTAGTGATGCCTATCAAACTAACAAGGCACTCGTCAGTTTGCAAGGGTCAAGTTAAGAAGAAATCATGGGGACTCACTTCTGCTAGACAAATGACCACTACGTTGACACACTGGCAAGGTAGCATGCCGACCCGACCTAGAGTAACAAATGAGTGAGTGACATAGGGGGCTTGCTCCCACATCAAAATAGCCTGAGATAAAAGATATTTTTGTATGTTTATGTTTTTGTTTGAAGAGGACAGGATGCCGTTTGGGTTCTCTTACACCTATCCTAAAACATGCTTAAAAGTTGATGAAATGGTGCCATGAATAGAAGTTGTGATCCTACTAAGAAAGAATGCCGCTTGGGTTATCTTACACCTAACTTAGTCATGCTAGTCAAAATAGGATGCCTCTTGGGTTCTCTCACACCTATTCTAGTAGCGCTAGGGAAACCTGTTTAATTTGTAGTCGTGCTGTGAAAGAGGGATAGGATGCCTCTCGGGTTCTCTTACACCTACCCTAAACAAAGCATGGTGGGTTCACAAACAAGCAAGCAACGCTTCAGATAAAGAGAATAATTTGATGAATTGGAAAAGAATTTTTGATGACAACTATTTTCAAATATAATTTTATGGGCAGTATTTCTTCAAATAGAGCACATTAATTGGAAGCATCCGGTGTTCCCCTTTACAATCAATAAGTTGGTAAGATCCTCCTTGGTAGGCCTTCTCTATGACAAAAGGGCCTTCCCAAGTGGGTTCAAACTTGCCTCCCATCTTTTGACGGTCAACAATTGGTCTTCTTAGAACTAAAATAAGCTCTTCTACTTGAAAAGCTATAGGGTAGACTAGCTTATTGTGAGATTGAATCATCTTGGCTTTGTATAACTTGAGGTTCTGGCAAGTCCATAGGTGTCTCTCTTCCAAACCTTTGAGCTCTTCTAACTGCAACTTATGGTAATATTTTGTTCTGATTTTACTACCCATTACTATCCTTAGTGATGAGAGTTGAAAATCTAAGGGTAGAATGGCTTCAGACCCATACACTAAGGTGAATGACGTAGATTGAGTTGGAGTTATGTATGTGGTGTGGTATGCCCACAAAGCATCAACTAGCTGCTCATGCTACTATCGCTTATTGTCATCGAGTGCCTTCTTTAGTATCTGGATGAGAGTTTTGTTGAATGCTTCTGCTAGGCCATTCGCCCTGGGATAGTAGATGGTGGAGTATCTCTAATCTATACTATGTCTCCTAGCGAAGCTTTTCATCTTGGTGCTCTTGAATGCAGTACCATTATCGAATAAAATTTATCAAGGCACCGTGAACCTATATACGATATGGTTCCTGAAAAACTAGAGTACATGATGAGTTGTGACCTCTCTATGTGGGATTGCCTCCGCCCACTTGGAAAAGTAGTGGGCGCTAAGATGAACGATGACACTTGGAACATGGAGGATCGAAAACTATGTCGGTACAACACTCAAATGGCCATGAGGCCAATGTAGGATGTAGAATGTTGAGTGGTTGTTGTAGGACCACACCATGTACTTGACATTGGTGGCATCTCCTAGCTACATCCATGCAGTCTGTGATCATCGAAGGCCAATAGTATCTTAGCAACTTGATCTTTGCTTTTATCTTCAGACTGGATTGATGTGCTCTGCATAGACCAGAATGTACCTTGGTCATGATCTTATGGGCTTCGTGTTTGACTAAATAGTGTAACCATATTTGATCAAAAGACCGTCGGTACAAGGTGCCATCCATGACAGCATAGGAGAAAGCTCTCTGCTTCATCTGATGGGATTGTGATTTCTCTTGAGGTAGTTTATCTGTGTTCAAGTAATCTATGAATGGTTGCCTCCAATCCAGCTCCTCATCTTTATTGACAACAACAACCTATCCTTTAAGAGAAAGTCTCTTGATGTGTTCAGCGTCAATAATGGATAGGACTTGTCTCTTTTGAACCCTTATTGGAATGGACTCATCTTCCGGACATGACAATTCCCTGGCAAGTTTGGCCAAAGCATCTGGTATTGCGTTCTCTTCTTGAGGATCCATGTAGATGGTGACCTTAGAGATTTAGGCCAACAGCTTCATGGTGTACTCATGGTAGTGATGAAGGTTAGGCTTTAGAACTTTATAGGACACATCAATCTGGTTGATGACCAGCTGAGAATCCCTGTAGATGTTGATGCTTTTGACACACACTATAATAGCTAACTCTAGATCATCAATCAAAGCTGCATATTTGACTTCGTTGTTGGTGCATTGATTAGAGAGATAGTATTTGAATCTCATCACATCACGGTCTGGAGTTAAAAGGATGATTCCTACCCCTGCCTTCTTTAGAAGAGTAAATCGTGATTCTTCTTATTTTTGAAAGAAATCCACACCTAAAAATACATCTCCCAACGGTGATTGTCAGCATCTCTTAAGTTTATGATTTGCTCATCGGGGAGATCATCACTAAGTAGAGAACCAGTAGGAAATGGGTGTGCTGCTAAGAAATCCACTAGTGTCTATCCTTTCACCGCACGGAGGGGTACGAATGTAATATCAAACTATGAGAGAATCATGGTCCAATGTGCCAACTGTCGATAACATCGACCGTGTCATGAGATAGTGTAGTGGATTGATTTTTAAAATCAAATTCACCTTATGAGAAAGCATATAATGTCATAGCTTTTAAGATGCAAAGATTAATGCTAGGCAATATTTCTCAATAGGTGGGTAGTTCAGTTCAACAGGGATCAGATGACGGTTGAGGTAGTAGAGAGCATTCTCTTTCCCCTCATCATTGGTTTGTCTAATAACGTGCAAAGGGAGTCATCCAATGCAGCAATGTAGAGGATAAGTGGCTTGCTGGATAGGGCGATAGAACCGGCTTCACCAAATACTGCTTGATATCTTCAGAAGCATGCTGGCACTTATCATCCCACTTGAACTTGGCATCCTTTTTGACAAGTAATTAAAATTTCTTGCATCTCCTTGATAGATTGGAGATAAAGTACCTCAGATACGCCAACCACCCTTGAAACAATCTAAGTTGAATTAAACTTTTAGGGATGGCATTTCTAAGATAACTTTGATCTTTTTTGGGTCTATCTCTATTCCCAGTGTCAGACAATAAATCTAAGAAACTTCCCTGGAGCTACTCCGAATGCACACTTCAGGGGCTTCAATTTGAGATTGAATTGTCTTAACCATTCAAAAACTACTCTCAAGTCAAAGAGATGGTCTTCCTTTTCTTTACTTTTGATTACTAGATCATCAACATAGCATTCAACTTGATGATGAATGAGTTCATTGAAGGTCTGAGTCATGGCCCGATGATATGTAGCACTAGCATTTAAAGGCCGAAAGGCATGACCTTATAACTATAGATTCTGATCAGGGTTCAAAAAGCAATATTTCTTTCATCCTCAAGGTCCATCTTGATTTGGTTGTAGCCAGATGACCCATCCATGAAGGAGAATACTACATGAGAAGAGGCGATGTACACCATTAATTCTAGTATAGGAAGTGAAAATTCATCCTTAAGACATGCCTTATTTAAGTCTCTAAAATTGATGCATATGTGAATTTGGCCATTCTTGTTCTTAACTAGCATGACACTGGCTAACCAGGTAGGATATTTTTCTTCCCTGATGAAACCAGCATCGATCAATTTCTTCACTTCGAAAATGACCTGTTGTTTGATTTCTAATCACATGCTTCTGGGAGCTTGATTGATAGGGTTAGCATTAGTGTCTATTGCTAGTTTGTGGATTGCTATGTCAAGAGATAATCTGGGCATCTCTTCATAGCTCCATGTAAAGCAGTCCTTAAACTCAATCAATAGCCTAACTAATTCATTGGTTTCTTTTTCATTAAGTAGAGAACTGATGTATGTGGGGCGTGAATCTTCTTCTGTCCTGAGGTTGATTTCTTTGAGCTTGTCGATAGTTGAATGGATTTTCTCTTCAAATTCTAGAGGTGCATCTTTGATTTGAAGATCATCATGATCATTTAAAGTTTCTAAACACACATCCTCATAAGAGTTAGTGTGCTTTGAGAATAACCTATCAGACTCCAGATGATTGGTGACAACTAAGCAATAACCATCATCGTCGACTGGACCCACTGTACTGAATCCTAGTCCTGGTCTTAATTGTGCATCCCTGCCTTTGTTGTTCCATAGCTTCTCAAAATACTCTGACCTGTGTTTGGACTATGTATAAGGAATCAAATCTTTCTTTGCAAGATTATGAACCCAAGGTGAGTACCAATCAAAAGGTAATTCCATTAAATCTTTATATGAATTATCCTCAAGTTCTACATCTGCTTCTGGACTTGAGGATGATGATCCCAATAGGAATCTCTTTGGCTTAACATTCATGGAAGACCTAGGTGTTGGTTCTTTTCTCTGGAATAGAGAAAATAAATGACACAACATATAGTTTAGGAATATTTTATTTAGATGATCAAATACAACATTAAAGAATAAACATATTATCCCAAAAAATAAACATGCTCTCCTATAATGGATTCAATCATTTCAATAAAAGACTCCTACGGCTAATGGGTCTTTCGTGTTCCGGAGTATTTTCTCCTGAACTATTTGGAAAAGTAGAACACAGCCAATTTTATCCTGGGATCATGGTTCCTTATAAAGGCAAGCCGCTATAGTTAATTACATCTTAGGAAGGGTCTCTTCCTAAGAATACTCTCGATTAAAGAAATAAGTGGTTATTCCTAAAGACTACTAAGGTAGCTTTCAAAGGAATAATTTTTGAGAAATTCAATTAGGAGAGGTCCAAATTGGAGAGAGTTATTTTTAAGAGTCAAATGGAAAAGAGTAGGAAATGTCTATTGATACTGGGATGCCTAGTAGACATTTCATCTATCCTATGATTGGGCTTCAAATTTGAGATTTAATTTTAGAATTCAAGTTATAATTTTCTTAGAAATCTAGATCTTAGATTCTAGCAGCACAAGACTGCAGAAATGCCTAGGGTTGAAGCCTTATTCTTAAAAGGATGCTTCAGAACCTAATCTACAGGTCCTTCAGACACATGTATGATGCTCGACCTAGTTCTATCCTTAGGAATCATTGGCCATTTTCCTCACTTGAGGGAATTGACCTATCTCTGACTCTTCTAGACTTACAACCTTCTTGGAGAAGGCTGCCAGCTAACACCACCTAAGCGCATTTTAAAACAATGAGGCTAAGTCATATGAATGCAAGATGGCTAGGCTATTGTAGTTTTAGGAAAGAAATCTATGAGCCTAGACTTACTCCCTAACCCCTAAGATTATGTAGGGTATGAAGATGTACCTAACTAATGCATATTTTCCAAATTTTTATAATTTTTGCCTCAGGATTCACTTTGTTCATAAGAATATAATCTATGCCTAATGCATGCAATTAGAAAAAGATTATGGGCCAAATCAGAATAGAAGAAGGTGTACTTCCACCATAGGCTCTCAAAGGTCAACCCCAAGTTCTCTGGCAAGGATGGAGGTCCTTCATTAACCATGAGTGAAACAATATGATTATGCATGATATTAAAACATCCAGCTAAGGTGTTGCTACATATTTTATCTTGCTTTAATACCTAGGCTTTTATATGAAGATTATGAGTTATATTTATTTTTATGTTTCAATTGATTTAGTTGGGTAAAAAATTTAGTTTATCCTATGAGCCTACATCCAGGCATACATCACAGCACAAACATAGCACAGAAAGAAACCTAAGAAAAGCATGATGTTTCTATTGCACACCCAAAATAAATCAAGCAAGATTAAATTATATAAGAAAAAGGCCAATGCAGCCGGGAATTGCTATACACCCCGGAAGAAAGAAAATTGGGCAGCCTAGTTATTCCCTTATACAACCTGGCTTAGAACTACAAGTTCAAATCTATGGGTTTTCTTTCCAGGAAAGTCTCCTTTTCAGGGACATCCATCGAGCTCTACAGGGGACCACCGTACCATCTCCTAGTTGGGTCTGCTCCTGCTAATCCTAGACTCCATAGATCCTAACTTAATTTTAAGCACAAATTTACATTTAAAATTCAAAAGAAATCTTAATTTTAAGCTCAAATTTACATAAAAATAGATGTTAGGAAATACACACATCACACAAAGCAGTTTATATTTCACAAACATATGGGCTTAGCATTAGTTTCTTGCCAAGCCCACTTATCTTATGGATAATGTTAAGGGATTTTTAGCACCTGCAAGCAAACAACAATTTTATGATTTATTTATTATAGCGATCCCTTTAACAAAGTCCCCTATAGAAAATAATGTTAAATCTAGAAAGAACGCCCTAACATCCTGTCTAACCCTAAACTAACCCTAAACCCTAAGCTAACCCTAAACCATAAAACCTAAACCCTAAAAACCCTAAACACTAAAGCAAAGCACTAAACCCTAAACCCTAAACCCTAAACCTTAATACTAAACCCTAAACCCTAAAACCATAAACCCTAAAACTCTAAACCCTAAACCCTAAACCTTAAAAACTTAAAAACTTTAACCTAAACCAAACAAAACCTAAAAATAAAATAAATAAAGACCTAAACTATAACCTAAACTTAAACTTAAGTAGTAAATAAAATAAACTAATAAAAATAAATTAAAATAAAATAAATAAAAACCTAAACTAAACTAAAAATAAAATAAACCGAATAAAAAATAAACTAAATAAAACTAAATGTAAAATAAAAATAAAATAAACCTAAAATAAAATAAAATAAAAACTAAATAAAAACCTAAGCCTAATAAATAAACATTAAAATAAAACATAAAATTAAATAAAAAATAAAATGAAAACCCTATATTAAAAAAAACCTAAATCTAAAATAAAAAATAAAATAAAGCTAAACCTAAACTAAAATAAATAAAACCTAATCCTAAAATAAACTAAACCTAAACCTAAACTTAAACTAAATAAAATAAACTAAACTAAAAATAAGCCTAAACCAAAACTAAAAAATAAAACCTAAAAATAAACCTAAATAAAAACCTAAAACCTAAACCTAAAAAAATAAAATAAAACCTAAACCTAAACCTAAAAATAAAAAATAAAACAAAAACCTAGAAAATAAAATAAAATCAAACTCAACTAAAAAATAAACTAAAATATAAAATCAAACCTAAAATAAATAAACCTAAAGTAACTAAATAAATCAAAAAATAAACATAAACCCTAAAACCTAATAAACCTAAACCTAAACCTAAATCTAAACCATAAGAATGGGCAGAACCCTAATGGTAGGAACATCACTCCAACCTCCAGATCTCTGGGATGCAAAGGCGAGGCGGCGGTTATCTCAATGGTGGTGGGGGGATCCGGAGGTGCCGGTGGATATGGGTGGTGGGGAGGTGGAGGTTATGGAGGCGTGAGGATGGAGGTTACAAACTGGTGGTGGAGGGAGGGAGTGAGGGATAAGGATGGTGGATCCTGCTACTCGAGAGGCTGGGGTGGTTCTGATGGGAACTAGAGAAACTAAAGAACGACCGATCTGATCTACTGCTTAAGGAATTGTGTCTTTATAGTAGAGACAATTCTAGTTATCTAAGCTTTTTTATTTGCTCTATGCATGCTCATTTTTTATTTATGTTGTCACTTATGTCATAAAATTTATGTGTTACTTGGTTGATGAAATCAAAAGAAGAAATGTTGAATCTCTAAATTTGTTCTCTATTAAAAAAATAAAAACCTTAAACCCTCTAAAACTACCCTAAACATAAAACCTAAACCCTAAAACCTAAACCCTAAAATCCCTAAACCCTAAACCCTAAATCGTAAACCATAAACCCTAAACCCAAACCCTAAACCCTAAACCCTACTAAAACCTAAACCCTAAACCCAAAAAAAAAACCTTACATTTGTAAACCCTAACCCTAAACCCTAAACCCTAAACTCTAAATCTAAAACTAAATCACTAAAGCTAAAAAACCTAAACTAAAATAAATAAACCTAAAATAAATAAACTAAACTAAATAAAAATAAAATAAACCCAAATCAAAATAAAAAAAAAAATAAAATAACTAAAATAAATAAAAATAAACTAAATAAACTTAAACTTGCCATCAGATTTTTTTTAAAGAAAACTAAAACTATAATCCCAAACCCTAAACCTTGAACCCCAAACTCTAAACCCTAAACCCTAATCGCTAAACCCTAAAAACCTAAAAACCTAAGCTTAAACTAAATAAAACATAAAAATAAAATAAATAGAAAAACATAAACCTAAATAAAAGAAAAAAATAAAATAAAATAAAAACTAAAACTTAAAACCTAAACCTAAACTTACAATATTAAATAAAAAATAAAACTAATCAAAAATAAATAAATATATACCTAAACTAAACTAAAAAATAAACCTAAAATAAAAAACTTAAATAAAATAAAAATTAAAAAATAAATAAAAATAAAGTAAACCTAAAATAAAATAAAATAAAATAAAAACTAATTAAAAACCTAAACCTAAAGTATAAACCTAAAATAAACATAAACATAAACTAAAATAAATTATACTAAAATTAATAAAACCTAAACCTAATCTTAAAATAAACCTAAATCTATACTAAATAAAATTAAAAAAACTAAAAAAAATAACTAAACTAAAAATAAAACCTAAAAATAAACCTAAAATAAAAACCTAAAACCTAAAACCTAAACCTAAAAAAATAAAATAAAACCTAAACCTAAACCTAAAATAAAAAACAAAACTTAGACCTAAGAAATAAAATAAAAAATAAACTAAACTAAAATAAACCTCAAAATAAATAAACTAAAATAAAAAAAACCTAAACTTAAATAAATACACCTAAAATAATAAAACTAAACTAAATTAAAATATAAAATAAACCTAAATAAAAAAAAAATAAACTACATTAAATTAAAATAAAATAATTAACTAAAACCTAAACTGGGTTTACCTAATTTAAAAAAAAAAAAAACTTAAACCCCAAACACTAAACCCTATGATACCCTAAAATCCAAAAACCCTAACTGACCTCCTCAACATAAATCCCACCAACAACCCTAAACCATAAACCAAATAACCTAAATCTAACCTACCCCAAACCTAAACTCCACCCTAACACTAAACCATGCTAACCATACCACAACCCTGACCACTGACCTACACTAACTACATAAACCCTAAACCCTAAACCCTAAACCTAAACCCTAAACCTAAAACCCTGACCCACCTAAACTGAGCCCTACTTACCCTCCATCCCAAACTTAAACTCTACCCTAAATCTAAACCTAACCAAACCTAAATCCTTAACCTCCCAATCCTAAAAAAATTAAAAACTAAAATAAATAACCTAAAATAAAATAAAGTAAACTAAATAAAAATAAAATGTATCAAAATAAAAATAAAATAAAATAAATAAATATAAAGATAAACCTAAACCTACCACTTGACTTTAAAAATAAAAATAAAATAAAACAAACCCTAATCCTAAACCCTAAACCCTAAAACCTACAACCCCAAACCATAAATCATGAACCCCAAACCCTAAACCCTAAACCTTAGACCCTAATCTTGAAACCCTAAAAATTTAAAAACCTAAACTTAAACTAAATGAAACCTAAAAAATAACATAAATAAAAAACCTAAGCCTAAATAAAATAAAAACTAAAACTAAACCTAACAAAATAAAATAAAAAATAAACTAAACTAAAATAAAATAAATAAAAACCTATAAACTAAAAAAAAAATAAAATAAACTTAAAAAAACTAAATGAAAAATAAAATAAAATAAACCCAAAATAAAATAAAATAAACCTAAACCTAAAACATAAACCTAAAATAAATAAAATAAAATAAAAACCTAAAATAAGAAATAAAACTAAAATAAATAAACCTAAACCTAAAATAAACTAAACCTAAACCCTAAACTAAATAAAATAAAATAAACTAAAAAACCTAAACCTAAACTAAAAATAAAACCTAAAATAAACATAAATTCTAAACCTAAAAATAAAATAAAACCTAAACCTAAACTTGAAATTTAAATAAAACTACACCTAAAAATAAAATAAAGTAAAACTAAACTAAAATAAACATAATACTAAACTAAAACTAAAACTAAAATAAAAGAAGCAAAACTTAAATAACTAAACATAAAATAAACTAAATAAAACAAAAAATTAACCTAAATAAAATACAAAATAAAATAAACTAAAATGTAAAATAAACTAAATAAACTAAAATAAAATCTATCGGTTACCTAATTTTTTTAAAAATCCTAAACCCTAAACCCTAAACCCTAAACCTTAACTACCTAAAAGTAAAATAAATAAAAACTTAAACCTAAATACGTGAAAAATAAAATAAAATAAAAACCTAAACCTAAACCTAAAAATAAAATAAAATAAAATAATAAAATAAACTAAAATAAAATAAATAAAACTTAAACTAAACTAAAAATAAATAAATCTAAGAATAAAAAACCAAAATAAAATAATACCTAAACATAAAATAAAAATAAAATAAACATAAAATAAAATAAAACTAAATAAAACCTAAACCTAAAAAATAAACCTAAAATAAATAAAATTAAAACCCAAACCAAAAAAAATTAAACTTAAAATAAAATATAATAATCAAAATAAAATAAACCTAAACCTAAACTAAAATATGCTAAACTAAAATAAATATAACCTATAAACCTAAACCCTAAATTAAATAAAATAAAACAAACTAAAATAAACTAAACTAAACTAAAAATAAAACCTAAAAGTAAACCCAAAATAAAACCTAAAACCTAAACCCTAAACCCTAAACCCTAAACCCTAAAAAGCTAAAAAGCTAAACCTAAACTAAATAAAACTTAAAAATAAAAGAAATAAATAAAACTAAAAAAATAAAATGAAAACAAAACAAAAAATAAAAATAAAGTAAACCTAAAATAAAATAAAATAAAAACTAAAAAAACTAAACCTAAAAATAAATAAAAACTAAAACATAAACCATAAACTAGAAAAAAACCTAAAACCTAAAATAAATCAAAATAAAATAATCTTAAACTTAAACTAAATAAAATAAACTAAATTGAAATAAAAAATAAACCTAAATAAAAATAAAAAATAAATAAAATAAAAAAATAAATTAAATAAACTAAAAAAACCCTAAACCTTCCAGTTTACCTACAATAACAACAAGAAGCCTTTATCCCACTATGTGAGTCGGATACATGAATCCTTCATCTCCATTGTGTCCTATTATGTGTCAAATTCTCATTTAATTCAGGTATACTGATGTCATTTTTTATACATCTTAACCAAGTCTTTTTAGGTCTACTTCTACCTTTCTTAACATATGATAAATCTAATTCATCTACTCTCCTTGTGGGTCATGGACAAAGCTTTATGTGGCCAAACCATTTAAGGCGACTCTCTAATCTTATCGCCTGGAGCTACTCCAACTTTTTCTAATATACTCATTTCACATTTTATCTCTAATAGTAAAGTCACTCATCCATCTGAGCATCCTCATCTCTGTAACACTTAACTCAGTCTTATGCTTCTCTTTTATTGGCCAACATTCTGCACCATAAGTCATTGTAGGTCTTACCACCATCTTATAAAATTTTCCCTCAAGTTTAAGTGGAACTTGTCTACCACACAACAAGCCAGATGCATTTCTCCACTTCAACCATCCAACTTGAATTCTACTAATAACATCTCCATCTATTTCACCATCATTTTTTAGTAATAGAGCCTAAATATCTAAATCACTCACTTATTAATGACTTGTTCACTAATGTCACAACACTACCACTCAAACTTCTACTGCTAAAATTACACTCCATATATTCAGGTTTAGATCTTCTTAAATGAAAACATTTAGACTTTAATGTTAACCTCCATAATTCAAGTTTCTCTTGGACTCCATCTTTAGTCTTATCAAAAGAAGAATGTCATCAACAAAAGAATACACCAAGGTACATCTTCCGTAAATTCTAGTAATATCCATAAGCAAAAAGATAAGGGCTTAAAGTTGATCCTTGATGTAATCCAACAACAACAACAACAAGTCTTTATCCCACTAAGTGTTGGCTACATGAATCCTTCGTCTCCATTGTGTCCTATTATGTGTCAAATTCTCATTTAATTCAAGTATACTAAGGTCATTTTTTATACATCTTAACCAAGTCTTTTTAGGTCTACCTCTACCTTTCTTAACATAAGGAAAAACTAATGCATCTACCCTCCTAACCGGGTCATCGGACGGCTGACGCTTTATGTGGCCAAACCATCTAAGGCGACTCTATCTAATCTTATCTGCCATTGGAGCTACTCCAACTTTTCCCGAACATACTCATTTCGCATTTTATCTCTATGAGTAAAGCCACTCATCCACCAGAGCATCCTCATCTCTGTAACACTTAACTTAGTCTTCTTCTCTTTTATTGGCCAACATTCGC
The DNA here is from genome assembly GCA_021442155.1 of Cymbidium sinense. NCBI lineage: Eukaryota > Viridiplantae > Streptophyta > Magnoliopsida > Asparagales > Orchidaceae > Cymbidium > Cymbidium sinense. Next base: position 171,575 of record JAKCPB010001268.1, on the reverse strand, counting down.
ACCATAAGTCATTGTAGTCTTAAAACCATCTTATAAAATTTTCCTTAAGTTTAAGTGGAACTTTTCTATCACAACTAGGCCGGATGCATTCCTCCATTTCAACCATCCAACTTGAATTCTACTAATAACATCTCCACTATTTCACCATCATTTCAGTAATACAGCATAAATATCTGAATCGCTCACTCTTTTTAATGACTTGTTCACCTAATGTCACAACACTACCACTAGAACTTCTAAAACTAAAATTACACTCCATATATTTAATTTTAGATCTACTTAAATGAAAACCTTTAGACTTTAATGTTGACCTCCCTAATTCAAGTTTCTCTTGGAATCCCTCTCTAGTCTTATCAACAAGAAGAATATCTTCAACAAAAAGCATACACCAAGGTACATCTTCCTATAAATGCCTAGTAAGAACATCCACAACTAAAGTAAAAAAGATAAGGGCTTAAAGTGATCCTGTAATCCAATTGAAATGGGAAAATATTTTATCAACCCTCCTTGTGTTTGGACACAAGTAAGCTCTAGTATACATATCCTTAATGACTTGAATATAACCAATATTAACTCCTTTTCTCTCTAGAACTCTCCAAAGAACATCTCTTGAAACTTTATCATAAGCTTTCTCTAAATCAATAAATATCATATGTAAATCCTCCTTACTTTCTCTATACTTCTCCATCAAACCTCTTAACAAATGTATAGCATCTAGTAGATCTGACATGAAACCAAACGATTGTGAGAAACTTTTGTATCAGATTGTAACCTATGCTCAATTACTCTCTCCCATAATTTTAATGTATGACACATTAACTTGATGTAATCCAACTAAAATAGGAAAATATTTTATCAATCCTCCTTGTGTTTGGACACAAGTAACAGCTCTAGTATACATATCCTTAATGACTTGAATATAGCCAATATTCACTCCTTTTTGTTCTAGAACACTCCAAAGAACATCTCTTGAAACTTTATCATAAGCTTTCTCTAATCAATAAATATCATATGTAGATCATCTTTACTTTCTCTATACTTCTCCATCAAACATCTTAACAAATGTATAACATCCATTGTAGATCTACGGCATGAAACCAAAGCTTGTGAGAAACTTTTGTATGACATCGTAACCTATGCTTTACTCTCTCCCATAATTTTAATGTATGACACATTAACTTAATTCCTATAATTTGCACACTCTTGTGCATCACCTTTATTCTTAAATATAGGAACCAACAAACTCTTTCTCCACTCATCTAGCATCTTTTTTGTCTTTAAAATAATATTAAAAATATTTTTATGCCAAGAAATTCCTTGATCTCCTAAACATTTACACACTTCTATTGGAATATCATCAGGTCCTACTATTTTTCCACATTTCTATTTTATAAAGCATCTCTAACTTTAGATTTACTAATGATGATAAAATAAAATTCTCTATTTTTTTCTTTAGGTATTTAAGGTTGCTAAAATCAATCACTTTCGGTCCTTCATTGAAAAGTTTATCAAAATATCTCATCCACCTATTTTCAATATTCTTTTCTAAGAAAAGCACTTTATTATTTTCATCCTTAATATACCTCACTTGAACTAGATCTTTACTTCTCCTATCTCTTTGGTTATTGGCTTGTACATACATCTTTCACCTTCTTTGGTATCTAATCTATTGTATAAATCACTAAAGGTTAAATTTTTTGCATCATATATTACTTTCTTAGAATCTCTACAGCCCACTTTATATCTTTCCCAATTCTCTGAATTTTTACATCTAAAGCAAGTTTTATAACAATGCTTCTTATTTCTTATCTTTTCATGCACACTCTGACTCCACCAATTATTTTTATTAAAAGAAGCTTTTCCTTTTGATTCTCCAAGCACATTTTTAGCAATTTGCTTAATTTCACTTGCTACTTTTTCTCACATAACATTAGCTTCATTATGAACATCCCAAATTCTAAGCTTTTGTAGCTTGCTCTTAAAAATATTTTTATTTGTGTTCTTTAAGTGTCCCTATCTAATCCTAATACAATAATTTGATTTACTCTTCCTCTTACAATCTTTCATCTTAAAATCTAAAACTAACAATCAATGTTGGGTACTTAAACTTTCACTTGGAATGACCTTACAATCTTTACAATCTAAACGATCTATTTTTCTTATCAGAAAATAATCATTCTATGTTTTACTAGATCCATTTTATAAGTAATAATATGTTCATCTCTTTTCTTGAATAAAGTACTAACAACTACAAAATCATATGCTAAGCCAAAATCTAATATAGTCCTTTCTTCACTCCAAATCCATAAACCATGAATATTTTAAAATCTTCTTCCACTCTACCAACATGTCCATTTAAATCTCCTCCAATAAATACTTTTCTTCAAGAGGTGTATTTTTGTATTAATTCCTCTAATTCATTTAAAAAATGAATTAGTAAACCCTAAACCTTAACCTAATTTTAAAAAAAACACTAAACCCTACAACCCTAAACCATAAACCAAATAACTCCAAATCTAAACCCTAACCACTAAACCATAAAACCACAAACCTAAACCCTAAAGCTGGCTAACCCAACCCTTAGCATAACCTGAACCTGAGCCCTAAACCTTAAACCTAAACCCTAAACCCTAAACCCTAAACCCCAACCATCTTACCTAAACTCTCACCCTACCCTAAACCCTAAACCCTAAACACTAAACCAAAACCCTTAAACATTAAACCTAAATCCAAACCCTTAACCTAAAAAATTAACCCCACTGATCCCTAATCCTAAAGCTAAAACCTAAATTAAAATAAATAAAAGTAAAATAAATAAACAAAACTAAATAAAAATAAAACTAAACCTAAACCAAAATAAATAAAATAAAATAAACTAAAATAAATAAAAAAATAAACAAAATATATTTAAACCTACCACTTGACTTAATTTAAAAAAAAACCCTAATCCTAAACCCTAAATCCTAAATCTTAAACCCTAAACCCTAAAACTTACAACCCCAAACCTTAAACCCAAACTAAACCCACTAATCCTAAACACTAAAAAACCTAAAAGAAAAACCTAAACTAAATAAAAACCTTAAAATAAAATAAATAAAAACCTAAACCTAAATAAAATAAAAAAATTAATAAAATAAAACTAAACTAAAACTTAAACTAAACCAAAACCTAAACCTAAACTAAAATAAAATAAAATAAAAATGAAAAATAAACTAAAATAAAATAAATAAAACCTAAACTAAACTAAATAAAATAAAATAAATGAAAAAAAATACAATAAACTAAAATATAATAAAATAAAACCTAAACATAAAATATAAACCAAGAAATAAATAAAAAATAAAACCTAAACTTTAAACAGAAAAAGAAAAACCTAAACTTAAAATAAAATAAATCTAAACCTAAACTAAAATAAACTAAACTAAAATAAATAAAACATAAACCTAAACCTAAAATTAACTAAACCTAAACCCTAAAATAAATAAAACAAAATAAACTAAAAAAAAAACCTAAACCTAAACTAAAAAATAAAACCTAAAACCTAAACCTAAAAAAATAAATAAAAACCAAAACCCAAAACTAAAATTAAAAAAATAAAACCTAAACCTAAAAAATAAATAAAAAATAAAACCAAAATAAATAAAATAAACATAATCCTAAACATAAACCTAAAAAATAATCTAAAATAAAAAACCTAAACTAAAATAAATAAACCTAAATAAACAAAATAAAAATAAAAAATAAACCTAAATAAAATTAAAAATGAAATAAACTAAAAAAAATAAAAAATAAATTAAATAAACTAAAAAAAACCTAAACTCTGCAAATTAATTAAAAAAAAAAAAAAAAACCCCAAAATCATTAAACCCAAACCCACCCTAAACCCTTTGCTCTATGAACTTGCATCCTAAACCTGACCCTAAAAACCCTAAATCCACTAAATCCTTAACCTCCCTACTGACCTCCACTCTAAACTACCCAAACTTAAACCCTACTCTAAACCCTAAACCTCTCTAACATGACTCCTAAACTCCCTAAACCACTGTTAAAGCTCCTCCACTAAACTACCATAAACCTCTGACCAACTCCCCTAAAATCCTAAACTAACCACCCTAAACCCTACCCTAAATCCTAAACCTAAACCTCTAAAGTAAATAAAACCAAAATAAAATAAATAAACTTAACCTAAATAAAATAAAAATAAAATAAATCCTAAACTAAACTAAACTTAAATAAATAAAAAAAACTAAAATAAAATAAATAAAACCTAAACTAAACTAAAAATAAAATAAACCTAAGAATAAAACCTAAATAAAATAAAAAAAAACTAAAATGTAAAATAAATAAAATAAATAAAATAAAATAAATAAAAATTAAAATAAAAATAAACCTAAAAAATAAACTTAACCCAAGCCCTAAACTAAAAAGAAAAAAACTAAACCAAAATTAAAAATAAAATAAACCTAAACCTAAACTAAAATAAATAAAAACCTAAACCCTAAATAAAATAAAATAAACTAAAAATAAACCTAAACCTAAACTAAAAAATAAAACCAAAAAATAAATCTAAAATAAAAATCTAAAACCTAAACCCTAAACCCTAAACACTAAAATGCTAAAAAACTAAACATAAACTAAATAAAACCTAAAAATAAAATAAATAAATAAAACTGAATAAAAATAGAATGAAAACTAAATGATAAATAAAAATAAAGTAAACTTTAATTAAAATAAAATAAAAACTAAATGCAAACCTAAACCTAAAATATAAACCTAAACATAAAACCTAAAAATAAATAAAAAAAATAAAACCTAACCTTAAACTAAAAAACCTAAACTAAAATAAACAAAATAAATTAATCCTAAACTAAACTAAAATAAACTAAATAAAATAAATAAAACCTAAACATAAACTTAAAATAAACTAACATAAACTAAAATAAAATAAATAAAATAAACCAAAAATAATCCTAAACCTAAACTAAACTAAAACCTAAAAAAAAAATAAAAATAAAATAAAACCTAAACCTAAAATAAATTAAAAACCTAAACCTAAACCTAAAATAAAAAATAAGGCCTAAACCGAAAAAATAAACTATAATAAAATACCTAAGCTAAAATAAATAAACTTAAAATAAATAAAATAAACTAAATAAAAAAAAAGTAAACCTAAATAAAAATAAAAATTAAACAAAAAAAACCTAAACCAACCAGTTTATCTCATTTGAAAATAAAAACCCTAAAACTAAACCTAAACTTTGAACCATAAACTTAAAACCCTAAACTTACAACTCTAAACCCTAAATCCTAAATAACCCTAAACCCACCCATACTGAACAGGCTCAGGCTCTGATCATAACACCCTAAGCCTAGGCCACTGACCCTAACCTCCCTGGGCCCTCCCTCATACTGGGCCCTGGGCCAACCTGACCCTTGACCCCACTAACCCTGCATGTCTCCACTACTGAGGCTGATGCTACCCCCTGACCTGGGCACCTGGGCCACTGACTCAGATCCAACCCTAAACCCACTCCTAATAAACTCTAAACATAAACCTACCCTAACTAACCCAAAACCCTAAAGACCACAAACCTAACTGATCCACTCCTAAAACCTAACCAACTAAACCTAAAAATAAAATAAATAAAAATAAACCCAAACAAATTAAATTAATAAAATAAAACCTAAACATAAACCTAAAATAAAGATAAAATAAATAATAATAAACTATAATAAAAAAATAAAAAAATTAAACTAAAAATAAAATAAACTGAAGAATAAAAAGCCTAAATAAAATAAAAAGTAAATGTAAAATAAAAATAAAATAAACCTAAAATAAAATAAACTATAAACTAAATAAAAACCTAAACCTAAAAAATTAACCTGAAAAAATCATAAACAAAATTAAAAATATAACACAATAAAATGAAAATAAAATAAACAAAAAAAATAAATGTAAACTAAATTAAACTAAACTAGAATAAATATAACCTAAACCTAAAATAAACTAAATCAAAACCCTAAACTAAATAAAATAAACTAAACTGACGATAAACCTAAACCTAAACTAAAAATAAAGAATAAACCTCAATAAACCCAAAACCTTAACCCTAAAAAAAGCTAAAACCTAAACTAAACTAAATAAAACCTAAAATAAAATAAATAAAGATCTAACAAAATAAATTGAAAACTAAACAAAAAACCTAAAATTAAATAAAATAAAACCAACTAAAATCCTAAACCTAAAATAAAATAATACATAAAAAATAAACTTTAATAAAAAAACTTAAACTAAAATAAATAATAAAATAAACATAAACCTAAACTAAAATAAATAAACCTAAACCTAAAATAAACTATACCTAAAACCAAACTAAATAAAATAAAATAAACTAAAATAAAACTAAACATATACTAAAAATAAAACTTAAAATAAACCTAAAATAATAACTTAAAACAAACCTAAAATAAATGAAAACATAAACCTAAACCTAAAAATAAAAAATAAAACCTAAACCTAAAAATAAAATAAAAAACTAAATAAACTAAATAAACATAAACTAAACCTAAACCAAAAAATAAACTACAATAAAAAAAAACTTAAATAAATAAACCTAAAATAAATAAAATAGACTGATAAAATAAAAATAAACTTAAATAAAATAAAATATAAAATAAATAAATAAACTAAAACCTAAACCTGGGTTTACCTAATTTAAAAAAAAACTTAAACCTTATGCCTAAAACCTAAACCCAAATCCTAAACCCACAAAACCCTAAACTAAGCCTAAAATTTACAACCCTACCATAAATAATATTAAATCCAAAAACCCTAACTAACTCCTACCACTCCCTAACCCCACCCAACTCCCACTCCCTACCTTAAACCCCAAACCCCCTAAACCTGGGCCCTACCTTACTGACCTCCACTGAGCCCTAACTATGACCTAAATAAGGCTAAAGCCCATCCTAACCCTGATCACCCTGCTGACCTAATCCAGGCCCTATCCTAAACCAAAAAACTATAATCCCTAAACCATAACCTCTAACCCTAAACCTACCATCCACTCTCCCTCTCACCTACCACCCTCCCTCCAGACCTAACTACCTAACTCAAAATAAATAAGACCTAAAATAAAGATAAAACTTAAACTAAATAAATAAAATAAAATTTACAATAAAACTTAAACCTAAACCTAAAAATAAATAAATTAAAAAAATAAAAATAAATTAAAATATAATAAATAAAAAACCTATATGCTAAAGAATAAAATAAACTAAGAATAAAACACCAAATAAAATAAAACTAAACATAAAATAAAAAATAAAATAAAATAAAATAAAATAAACCAAAATAAAAACTAAATAAAACCTAAACCTAATAAAATAAACCTAAAATAAATAAAAAAAAGAAAAAAAAAAAAAAGAAAACTAAACCAAAATAAAAAATATCATAAAAAAATAAAATAAACTTAAACCTAAACTAAAATAAACAACCAAAATAAATAAAACCTAAACCTAAACTAAAATAAATTAAAAAAATAAACTAAATAAAATAAAAAAAAAAAAAAAATAAAATAAAGAAAAAAAACTAAACAAAAATAAAATGAGAACTAAACAAAATATAAAAATAAACTTAGCAACAACAACAACAAGCCTTTATCTCACTAAGTGGGGTCAGCTACATGAATCCTTCATCTCCATTGTGTCCTATTAAATCAAATTCTCATTTAATTCAAGTATACTAAGGTCATTTTTATACACCTTAACCAAGTCTTTTAGGTCTACTCTACCTTTCTTAATATAAGCAAATCTAATGCATCTACTATCCTAATCTCATGGATGGTGCTTTATGTGGCCAAATCATCTAAGGCGACTCTCTCTAATCTCATCAGTCATTTGAGCTACTCCAACTTTTTCTGAACATACTCATTTCGCATTTTATCTCTAAGAGTAAAGCCACTCTTCCACCTGAGCATCCTCATCTCTGCAACACTTAACTTATTCTTATGCTTCTCTTTTTTGAACATTATACATTCATTGTAGGTCTTACCACCATCTTATTAAATTTTCACTTAAGTTAAAGTGGAACTTTTCTATCACACAACTAGCCCGATGCATTCCTCCACTTTGACCATCCAACTTGAATTCTACTTATAACATATCCATCTATTTCACCATATTTTCGAACAATAGAGGATAAATATCTGAATTACTCACTCTTATTAATGACTTGTTCATCTAATGTCACAACACAACTACTAGAACTTCTACAACTAAAATTACACTCCATATATTCAATTTTAGATCTACTTAAATGAAAACCTTTAGACTCTAATGTTTACCTCCATAATTCAAGTTTCTCTTAGACTCCATCTGTAGTATTATCAATAAGATAAATGTCATCAGCAAAAATCATATAGTAAAGTACATCTTCCTGTAAATACCTAGTAAGAACATTCATAACTAAAGAAAAAAGATAAGGCCTTAAATCTAATCCTTGATCTAATCCAACTGATATAAGAAAATATTTTGTCAATCCTCCTTGTGCTTGGACACAAGTATTATACATATCCTTAATGACTTGAACATAACCAATATTAACTCCTTTCTATTCTATAACTCTCCAAAGAACATCTCTTGAAACTTTATCATAAGCTTTCTCTAAATCAATAAATATCATATGTAGATCCTCCTTACTTTCTATATACTTCTCCGTCAAACCTCTTAACAAATGTATAGCATCCATAGTAGATCTACCTAGCATGAAACCAAATTGTGAAACTTTTGTATCACATCAAAACTTATGCTCAATTACTCACTCCATAATTTTAATGTGACACATTAACTTAATCCCTATAATTTGCACACTCTTGTGCATCACCTTTATTCTTAAATATAGGAACCAATAAACTCTTCCTCCACTCAACTGCCATCTTTTTTGTCTTTAAAATAACATTAAAAGTTTTGTAAGCCAAGAAATTCCTTGATCTACTAAACATTTTTACACTTCTATTGGAATATCATCAAGTCTTAATTTTTACATTTCATTTTTTAAAGCTTCTCTAACTTTTTTACTAATATGACATAAAAATAGAATTCTCTATTTTTGTTTAGGGTATTAAGGTTGCTAAAATCAATCATACTTTCAGATCCTTCATTGAAAAGTTTATCAAAATAGCTCATCCACCTATTTTCAATATCCTTTTGTAAGAAAAGCACTTTATTATTTTCATCCTTAATATACCTCACTTGAACTAGATCTTTACTTCTCCTATCTCTTTGGTTGGCTAACTTGTACATACATCTTTCACCTTCTTTGGTATCTAATCTATTGTATAAATCACTAAAAGCTAAATTTTTTGCATCATATAATGCATTCTTAGAATCTCTACAGGCCACTTTATATCTTTCCCAATTCTTCAAATTTTTACATCTAAACCAAGTTTTATAATAATGCTTCTTATTTTTTATCTTTTCTTGCACACTCTGACTCCACCACCAACTATTTTTATTAAAGAAGCTTTTCCTTTTGATTCTCCAAGCACAATTTTAGCAACTTGCTTAATTTCACTTGCTACTTTTTCCCACATAACATTAGCTTCCTTATGAACATCCCAAATTCTAAGCTCTTGTAGCTTGCTCTTAAAAATATTTTTATTTATGTTCTTTAAGTGTCCCCATCTAATCCTAGGATAATAATTTGATTTTTTCCTCTTACAATCTTTCATCTTAAAATCTAAAACTAACAATCGATGTTGGGTACTTAAACTTTCACTTGGAATGACCTTACAATCTTTACAATCTAAATGATCTATTTTTCTTATCAGAAAATAATCAATCTATGTTTTACTAGATCCATTTTTATAAGTAATAATATGTTCATCTATTTTCTTAAATAAAGTATTAGCAACTACAAAATCATAAGCTAAAGCAAAATCTAATAAAGTCCTACCTTCTTCATTAGTCACTCCAAATCCATAACCACCATGAATACTTTTAAAATCTTCTACCACTCTGCCAACATGTCCATTTAAATCTACACCAATAAATACTTTTCTTCAGAGGTATCTTTTATTTTAATTCTAATTCATTCCAAAATTTTCTTTTGAGCTTACATCCAAACCTACTTGAGGAGTATAAACACTTATAACATTGATAATTTTAGTATCAATAATAATCTTTAAAGATATAATTCTATCTCCATATCTATTAATATTTATAACATTATCCTTCAAACTTTTATCTATTATCACACACCATTTCTAGTTTGACTTCTGAATACCAAAGTTTAATACCTAAACTATCAATCTCCTTGGCCTTCTCCCCAACTTAGTTTCTCAAACACATAAAATATTTATCTTTCTATGAACCATAATATCTATTAATTCCATTAGTTTACCTATAAGAGTACCTATATTCCAAGTTCTAACCTAATTCTAGTTTCATGGACTAGCTTCTTTGCATCCATAATGTGGAACCCTTGTTTATTTAACACTACAGTCGATGTTGACCTTGCACATTTTCATTATTCAAACCATATAGTGCGTTGCTTCCAAGGATGCTAACATTAACACAATGATTTAAAGGATTCATGTCATGATTATTTTGACAAATTTTAATGCTAGTTGTCAACTAGCTATCACAACCTCCACTTTTCACATCCACTTGGGATTGGCAAAGGTAGTGTTAAAAATAAAGTTAACCTATAATAAAATAAAATAAAACTAAATAAAAACCTAAACCTAAAATATAAACCTAAAATAAAACTTTAAAAAAATCACTAAACCTTAAACCTAAACTAAACCCTAACCAAACTAAACCCTAAACCTAAACCTACTAAACCCTAAAACCCACTAAACCCTAAACCCTCTAAACCCTCCTACCCCAACTACCATAACTAACCCCAAAACCCAACTAAACCCAAACTCCTAAACCTAAACCTCTCTCCCTAAACCCTAAATATATATACTCTAAACACTAACTACTAAAAAAATATAAAAAACCCTCCTAAAAACCTAAACCTAACTTAAAAAATAAACCTTAAATAATAAACCTAAATAAAATAAAACTAAATAATCTAGATAAAATAAATAAAATAAAATAAATTAAAATTAAATGATAAAAACCTAAACTAAACTAAAAATAATAAAATAAACTAAGAATAAAAAAACCTAAATAAAATAAAAAACTAAACGTAAAATAAAATAAAATAAACCTAAAATAAAATAAAATAAAACTAAATAAAACCTAAAAAAATAAAATAAAATAAACCTAAAATAAATAAAATAAAACTCAAACCCAAAACTAAACCTAAACCTAAACTAAAATAAACTAAACTAAAATAAATAAAACCTAAACCAAAACCTAAATAAAATAAACTAAACTTAAAAAAACTAAAATAAAATAAATTAAACTAAAATAAACTAAAAAAATAAAACCTAAAATAAACCTAAAATAAAACATAAAACCTAAAACCCTAAAAGCTAAAAACCAAAACCAAAACTAAATAAAACCTAAAAATAAAATAAAAAAAACATAAATATAAATAAGATTAAAAGATAAAGTAAATAAAATTATAAACTAAAACCTAAACCTAAACCTAAAGCTAAAAAGAAAATAATATATAAAATCAAAAAAACTAAACTAAGATAAAATAAATAAAACCTAAACTAAACTAAAAAATTAAAATCTAAATAAAATAAAAACTGAGCTGAAAATAAAAAGTAAATAAAGCTAAAATAAATAGAAAACTAAATAAAAACATAAACCTAAAAATAAACCAAATAAATAAATAAATAATTAAACCTAAACCTTTCTAAAAAAATCTAAACCTATAATAAAAATAAAATAAAGTAAACCTAATCTAAAATAAACTAAATTAAAATAAATAAACCTAAACCTAAACCAAAACTAAATAAAATAAAATAAACTAAAAATAAACCAAAACATATACTAAAAAGGAATACATAAAAATAAACCTAAAATAAAAACATAAAACCTAAACCTAAAAAAAAGAAAATAAAAACCTAAACCTAAGCCTAAAAATAAAAAATAAAATCTAAACCAAAAAATTAAAATTAAAATAAAACTAAACTAAAAAGTAAACATAAACCTAAAAAATAAACTTAAATAAATAAACCTAAAATAAATAAACTAAACTAAATAAAAATAAAAATAAACCTAAATAAAAATAAAAAATAAAATAAACTAAAATATATAAAAAATAAACTAAATAAACCTAAGCCTACAAGTTTACTTAATTTTAAAAAAAATGAAAAAACAAAAAAAATTTAAAAAAACCCTAAACCTACATACCCTAAATAAACCCTAACCCAAGTGCTCTCTCAATCTCAAGTGATTTTTGAATCCCTCTTGGTGGCCCCCCACTTGGGATTTTGGGTTTTGGCTTTGATGAATTTACAAGGCTTGACAACATCTGGCCATTTTCATGATGTTTTATCATTGACCATGGATGCGGTGAGTTCTAGTCCTTGGGTTCCACCTAAAAATATGGATGTTTCATCTAAGGCATCCAACATTTTGCAGATTAGCAGCCCTAACATTGCATCTTCTACTAAATCTTTTAAGGAAGCACTCTCCAGTAAGATTTCTCCCTATGTTGATTCGGTTAATCTCATTTCAACATCTTTTAGTGGTTTGCCAGCCGTAATGTGCTCTGATGTGGATGTTGAAAAGTTGGCAAACCCTTTGAATTTTCTTATTATAAATTTGCTTTGTGTCATCCAAATTTGGATAAGATCCACTCATTTTTCCATAATCTCAAGCTTATGGGTGCCATCTCAATTGGTCTTATTGACCCTCGGCATATCTTGATTTAACTTTCTAATGATCTAGATTATCCATGTGTTTTTTTACATCATTCTTATTTCTTCTTTAATTGTCAAATGCATTTGCTAAAGTGGTCACCCCTTTTTTACATTAAGGAGAATCTCCTATTGTCCCTGTGTGGTTATCTCTTCCTAATATGTGCATTCATTTTATTACCCATCATGTGATTTTTTTTTGTTGTGAGGCTTTATTTGGTCCTTTGCAACTTCGACCAAGACCATCGAGTGATCTCTCTCCCTTCTTTCATCCTCATGGAATTAGACATAACTGAAAAAAACCCAAGAAAGTTTGGATTAGCTTTGAAAAATATGGGTATTTAAAAGGTTGAATTGGAGAACCTTCAGTTGTTTGTTCCCACTAAAATACAGTCATGACAATTTAGAATGCTTTATTCTCCTTCCCCACTTAAAAAATGAATTCCTCTAAGGAAGATGTTGTCTCTACCCATAATTGATTCCTTACATTAGAAATCAGCCTCGAATCCTAAGGATGGTATGAAAGCTATTATTGAGGTTGATTCCTTGGATATCGGGGTTAATCCTATTGAACATGTTTTGGCTTTTAATGTTGGTAGGGATTCGATCTATATTCAAAATGGGAAGGATGATTTACCTCTTATTCCTTCTTTGAATTTGAATATTTCTAATGCACAAAATAATAAATTCTCTAAGTTATTAGAAGATGATTCTATTTCCTCTAATTCTATTCCTGCATCTATGCTGGCTTTGATCGATGAAAATGAAGCTTTTAATGAGGATTTAAATGATGTTGAGCATGCTGAAAACATTTTTGATCCAGATTTTACTACTTGTGCTCTAAATGGTTCTAAATCATCACCATCTCTCATTTCTAATCTTGATATTCATGTTAATCCTACTTTTCAACTAAATATGGATTTGGAAGAAGGTGAACTCCCCTCCAAACACATGGAGATTTCTCTCTAAATCTATGACCAATGTTACTAAATCTTACTCGGATGATGACTCTAGGGGAAAAGAAAATGGCTTCCAATTTATCATGCTAATATAAAAAAAATTTAAATTTCCCTCCCAAATTGTCCAAAAACACTAGATCTACTACAACCTCTCACTCCTCTTAATTAACCTTTTCCCCCCCCCTTTTTTATTTTCCTTATGTTTAATTTTCTTGTTTGGAATGTTAGAGGGATCTACCCTCTCTATTCATAATCATATTAGGAATCTTTGTCTCATTCATAATATTTCTCTTCTTATTGTTCTAGAGTCTATTATTCATGCTAATAAATTTAGCCATGTTGCTACAATGATTGGTTTCAATAAATTTTCTCTAATGTTAGTAATAAGATTTGGTGTTTTTGGAATAATTTCATTGAGGTCTCTATTCTTGATGACTTTCATCAAGTTGTCAATGATCAAATCTCTTATAGTGATTATTGTGTTTTGGGGTCTTTTGTTTATGCATCTTGTTATAGATCTGGTAGAAATCTTCTTTGGAATAATTTAAGGAATTTTGCTACCTCAGTCAACAAACCTTGGTTTGTTGGTGCTGATTTCAACACCATTTTATTCTCATCTGAATGAAGTGGTGGATGCTCTCCAAATATTCATTCCATGGAAGATTTCTCCATTATGATCCTTGATTGTAATTTGATTGATATTGGATTTAAGGGCTCTAATTATACTTGGCAAAACTCTAGACTTTGGCAATGGTTGGATTCTTTTAATACTCATTGGATTACTCAATGGCCTATTACTTTTATTGATCATTTAAACCAAAACCTTGTCGATCATGCTCCTCTTCGGTTTCTATTAAAGATAATTCTAATAGACTAAAAACCCCTCTCCTTTTAGATTTCAAAACATGTAGATTCAATATATTGATATTTTAATGTTGTGGCTAATAATTGGAAATCTCCTTTACATCCTGATAATTCGATTATGGGGATGAATAGACTTTGGTTTAAACTTAAAATACTTAAACAAAATTTGGGCTGGTGAAAACAACATTCTTTTAGAAATCTTTTTACTAATATTAAAGATATGGAGAGATTGGTTTGTGATCTTGAAGTCTCTGTTATGTATGATCCTTCTAAGATTATAGACTTGGTAAGAAAGAGATAACTTGTTAACTTCCAAAATATGGAAGAGACTTATTGGCAAAAAGATGCTAGTAAACATATTGTGGATGGTGACAGAATACTAAATATTTCCATGCTTTGGTTAACAAAAAAGAGAGCTTTAAATAATATACAAAAAAATTAAAAATGATAATGGAGATTGGATTATGGAGAATAATGATATTAAGGAATCAATTATTAATTACTTTAGAAATATGTTTAATAAGAATTGCTCATATGAAGTTATTTCTTAACCGCACTTGATTCCTTCTATTATTATTAATGATGATAATGATTTGCTTACCATTGTGCCTAATGAAGATAAAATTTTCAAAGTTCTGAATAGCATGAACATAGATTCTATTGTGGGTCTGGAGGGTTTCACTCCATTTTTTCAAAATGTTGGTTTATCATTAAAATGATTTGATTGAGGCTATAATTGATTTTTAATGGTAATCCTTTTCTAGATATTTTCTAGTACTTCTATTATTCTCATACCTAAGAAAGATAATTTAGACTATTGGAGTGATTATAAACCTATTAGTCTTTGCACATTCTTTAGTAGCGATTTCCAAAATTCTTACCAAGACTTAGTCCTTTACTTAATAGAATTATCTCTCTCAACCAAACTAGTTTTGTTAGAGGTAGATCCATTTTTGATAATATTTTACTTGCCCAAGAATTAATTCATGATCTTGATGCCAAGACTAGAGGTGACAACATTCTTTTCATATTAGATATTACCAAAGCCTATGAAGACATCTCTTGGGATTTGCTTTTCCATATTCTAAATTTATTTGGGGTTTTTGTTAAATTTATTTTTTTGATTAAATATTATATTAATAATGCTTGGTTTTTTATTTTGCTTAATGGGGAAGCCTTGGGTTTCTTTCCCTCTTTCCATGGCTTATGACAAGGGGTCCTTTATCTCCTACTTTATTTATTATTGTTGAGTACTTATCTAGGAGCATCAATGATTTATTCTTAAACAATCCTAGTATGTACTACAAAACTCTTGGTGGTCTTCTATTTCCCATTTAAGTTTTCTTGAGATGATTTCATTATTTTTTGCAATGCTTCTATTCATCACACCAAGTATCTCAAGTCCTTTTAAATAAATTTAATAGAAAAGTGGTTTCTCTATCAATGATAATAAAATGTTATTTTATCACTTCCTCTAGTATCTCCAATAATAAAATTAATCAAATCTTGCATATCACTAATTTTAAACATCAACACTTACCTCTTAAGTACTAGGGTGCTCCGCTCTTGAAAGGCCCAAAACATTCCCATCTCTTTGACAAGTTAATTCAAAAAAATTCAAATAAAATTTCTATTTGGGAATTCCATTTACTTTCCTTTGGTGGTAGGCTCACTATCCTTAAAAGCACTCTCAACTCAATGTCTCTTTAATTGATTCAAACAATTATCCCCACTAATGCTACACTTATCAGAATTGATCGTTTGCTTAACAAAATTTTTTGGGGCTCCAATAATTTTACCAAAAGAATGCATTGGACATCTTGGCATAAATATTGTGGTCCTTTGGGAGAAGGTGCTCTTGGTTGCAAGCCTATTTGTGAAGCTATCACTGCCTTCTCTCATAAGCTCTGGTGGAATTTTAGAAAGAATGATAGCCTTTGGGCTAATTTTATGATGGAAAAATATTGCCAAGGTAAACACCCCCTTAATTGTGCTTATAAAGTTGGTGACTCTCCAGTTTGGAAAAGGCTTTGCTCCATTAAATGGGTTTCCAAATCATTAATATCTTCAGGTGTTCAGTCAAGTTCTTCTTTCTTTTGACAAGACAATTGGATTGGCAATGGCTCTATTGACACCCTTTTATCTACCCACTCTACTACTACTATCAAAGTTAATTCTTTTTGGCTTAATAACAATTGGAATGAAAGCAAACTTGGGAATTATATCCCTATTTCTTTTTTGACAACCTTAGAAATATCCCCATTTCTTCTAACAAACCTGACCAAACTCTTATTAAGCTTTCTTATAATGATGACTTTGTTCTTAAAGAGGTTTGGAATTTTATTAGAGATAAACAAAACCCCTCTAATGTTTTTATTAAACTTTGGAACAATATCATTCCTATTTCTTATTCGATTTTAGCTTGGAGGATTTTGAATAACTTTATTCACTGTAGACTCTTTTCTCACGGACTAAAGGGTTTTACTTACCTTCAAAGTGCTATTGTTGCTTTCATATTGAAAATGTAAATCATGTTTTTGTCAATGGTACTATTGCTACTAAATTATGGTTTTCGATGATGATTTATTTAATACCAATTATTTTTAGGGTTCTCTTCCTTTATATCAACTTCTTGAAGTCTATTTCAAAAATATAGTGAAAGGTCATATCAAAGTTTTAATTTATATTACCCTTATCTGGCTCATCTGGATTGATAGAAATGATGGTAAATATCTTGGTATTCCTATGAACCATAAAAGGATCCTCGCAAGAACTAAAGAAAAAATTCGTGCTCTTTTTAATGCCAATATTATTAGTAATATTCATTTTAGAGGTTATAAATTTGTGGCTAAAAATTGGGTATCATTTTGCCTGAGTTTGAATTTTGTAAAGCGTAGGATTATCCATTGGATCAAACCTAAAGACAATTTGATTAAAGTGAATACTGATGGTTCTATTGCTTCCAATAAATATGGCTATGGTGGTATCCTTAGGGATTCTGAAGGTACTGTCATTTGTGCTTTTGCCTATCCTCTCAAAGCCTATTCAGTTAGTTTTGCTGAGCTTATGGCTGTTACTAAAGCTATTGAAATTTGCTTGAATAGAGGTTTCCTCAACATCTGGATTGAAGTTGATGCTCTCTTGCTTCTTTACATGCTTAATTCCAATAGAAATGGGAATGTTGAATTATTTTATCATCTTAATCATACTAAAAATCTTCTTTCTCAAGTTTGTTTTAAAATTTCTCACATCCTTTATGAAGGTAATGCTTGTGTTGATTACTTGGCTAATTTTGATGCCAACTTAACTGAGTTCACTTTATTTGACAACCAAACTTTGCCTAAACTAATAAGAGGTTTGGTTAATTTGGATATCTTTGGATTGCCTTATCTCGGATTATAAATTTTGCTTGGTTTTTTTTCTATTGGTTTTTTATGATCTTTTGCTTTTGGTTGCCCCTTGTTAAACCCTCTTTGGGTTGTGGTTATCTACTTATCTTCTCTCTTTGTCCTGAGCTAGGTTATGTTTTTGATCTCTTACTTTTGGATTGGCCTGGTTTTTACTACCTGGTGGTAATTATAAGTGTAGCCAGGGTTGTTTTGGTTTTTTCAGCTTGGTGGCATTTATCTATCTGGCTGGGTGTTTACCATAATTTTCCCTTGGCTATTTTTTATATCCTCCTTTTGGGTTATGGCTATGCTATAGGTTTTTCTTCATTGTATGAGCTTTGCCTCTTTTCTAGGCTGCTTGCTAACTTACCTAAGTTGTATCTGCTACTGTGGTGGTTGACAGGGTGGCTTTGTTGGCTGGAAGTTTTGCCTAGTTGGGTTGGTTGGATGGTTGGCTATTTTGTCTATTTTTTCATTTTCTATTGGTGACTATTTTCGGGGGCTGTTGGTGGTTTATCTTTATCTTGACTTTGGCATGGTGGATATTGTTGGTTCATTGTTATTTTCTCTTTGACTGGGCATAATGGTTGGTTTTCTTGATTTTGTTTAGTTTCTTTTGGTTATGGTTTTGACCTCCTTCTATATTGGCCTTCCTCTCTTGGCTATAGCGGCTTTGGGTTTGTGTTATTCTGGATTGGTTGGTTGAAGGCTACTTTGTTGTTGTTAGTTTTCCTCAAGTGCTAGTGGCTTGGTTGGGTGACTTTAATGCTATTGTTCCTATTAGTTGGCTTGTAGTCTGTCTTACTAGGCTTTGTACCTTTTTTTCTTTGGTTGGTTGTTCTACTTACCTAGATCAGATTTAATTTTTCCTTGTTTGGTGGCAGCTGCTATCTGCTTCTACCATTTCCCAAACTGTCTTGAGTGATTTTGGCTTGATGACTACCATTAGTCTTTACACTTACTTGGGCCTTCTGCTGGTGTGGTGGTTGGCTAGGAGGATATGTTGGCAGGCTGGTTTGGTTGGTTGTATTGGCTGGCTGGGTTGGTTAGAGGGGTGGGTATTTTAGCTACTTTTTCTTGCTCCTTGGGTGATTGTTTTGGGAACTTCTTGGTGTTCTTTATATGACCTATTTTTCTAGTTTCCTCTTGCTTTGTTTTTTCTCTCTTGGCTGCCCCCCCTTTTGTAGTTAGACTAGGTGTTTTCTTGGCCCTTTTTTTATTGTAGAATATAAGCACTTTGTCGTTTAATTTTGCTTTTGGCTTTTCCTATCTTTAATGGTTTGATCTTTCTTTTCTTGCTGGTGGTGGGTTATGTTTTTATCTTCTTTGATACTTTGTTGATTTGTATGATCTTGATTCTTTATGATGGCCTTGATGTTTCCCACTATCTTCTTTGGTTGGTTTTTTGGTAAGCAATTGTAACCTCACGGTTTGGATGCTTACATGATTGTAAGTGAACTTAAACTTTTCTTTTTACTTTCTCTTTTATTTACTTACTTTTCATTGTACTCATTTCAATAGTATGCATATGGGAGGGTTGGAGAGTCCTGCAAGTGGATCTAGCTAGTATCACACAGACCAAATGAAGTTTACTGATCTCATATGGATTTTCTGCTATTGAAATTTTGGTTTTTCTTTTTCTTTATTTCCTTCAAAATTTAAATAGTTAGGCGATTTGTCTCTTTAGTATTTATTGTAGCCCTTTGAGCATTAGCTTAGAGATTTACCCCCACTAAGGACTTTGAACTTTTCTTTGTGGCAATAAAATTTCCCTAAAAAAAAACCTAAACCCTAAACCCTAAAACCTTAAGCCCTAAACTCTAAACCTTAAACCCTAAAACCCTAAACCCTAAACCCTTAACCCTAATACCTAAAATCTACAAACCCTTAAACCCTAAACCCTAATCCCAAACATTAAACCTTGAACCCAAACCTAAAACCTAAAACCCTAAAACCTAAACTAAATAAAACCTAAAATAAAATAAATAAAAAAACCTAAACCTAATTAAAATAAAAAATTAAAATGAAATGAAAACCTAAACTAAAACTTAAACCTAAACCTAAATAAACCTATAAATAAAATAAAAACTAAACAAAATAAAATAAATAAATAAAAATAATAAATAAAATAAAATAAACCTAAGAATAAAACCTAAATAAAATAAAAACTAAATGTAAAATAAAATAAAATAAACTTAAAATAAACCAAAATAAAATTAAAAAAAACTAAATAAAAACCTAAAATAAATAAAAAATAAAACTAAACCCTAAACTAAGAAAAAACATAAACCTAAAATAAAAATAAAATTAACCTAAACCTATACTAAAATAAATAAAACCTAAACATAAATTTAAAATAAACTAAACCTAAACCTAAACCTAAACTAAATCAAATAAAATAAAATAAACTAAAAATAAACCTAAACTAAAAAAATAAAACCTAAACAAAAAAAATAAAATAAAAACTTAAACCTAAACCTAAAAATAAAATATAAAATAAAAATAAAACTTAACTAAAAAATAAACCTAAACCTAAACCTAAACCTAAAAAATTAATTAAAATAAATAAACCTAAAATAAATAAACTAAACTAAATAAAAAATAAACCTTAATAAAAATAAAAAATAAAATAAACTAAAATAAATAAAAAATAAATTAAGTAAACTAAATAAGTTTAAACTGTCGGTTTTGCTTATTTTTTTTAAAAAAACCCTAAACCTAAACCCTAAAACTAACCCTAAACCCTAAACCCTAAACCTACAACACTAAACCTACAACCCTAAAACCTAAACCCTAAACCATAAACCCTAAATCTTAATTCTAAACTCTAAACCCTAAAACCCTAAACCCTAAGCCTCACACCACAACCTAAACCCAAACCCCAAACATAACCCTAAAGTAACTAAATAAATTAAAAAATAAACCTAAACCCTAAAACCTAATAAACCTAAACCTAAACCCTAAGAATGTGCAGAATCATGACGACATGAACATCACCATCAACCAGGCTCAGTCTAGATCTAATGGTGGAGGCAAAGGTGGAGGAAGTGGTTATCACAGTGGTGGTGGGGAATCTGGAGGTGCTGATGGATATGGAGGTGGTGGTTGAAGCAGAGGTGGTTATCAAGGCATAAAGAGCCAAGAAGGTCACAACCGTGGTGGTGGCGGAGGGAGAGATTGGAGATATGATGGTGGATCTGCTACTCGAGAGGACGGGGTGGTTCTGCAGGGAACTAGAGAAATTGAAGAACAGTCAATCCAATATGCTGCTTATGGAACTATGTCTTTATAGTACAGATGGTTCTAGTTAACTAAGGATTTTGATTTGCTCTTTGCATGCTCATTTTGATCTATGCCAAACATGTCTTAGAAAACTTGGTGTGTTAATTGGTTGATGAAGTTGAAAGAAGAAATGTTGAATTTGAATTTTTCTCTACTTAAAAAAAAACTAAAACCCTAAACCCTAAATTAAAACATGAACCCTAGACCTAAAACCTAAACCCTAAACCTTAAACCCTTAACCCTAAACACTAAACCCTAAAACCCTAAACCCTAAAACATAAACCCAAAACTTAACCTAAACCCTAAACACCAAACCTTATACCCTAAAAAGCTAAAATCCTAAACCTAAACTAAATAAAACCTAAAAATAAAATAAATAAAAAACCTAAACCAAAATAAAATAAAAAATAAAAAAATAAAAATCTTAACTAAAATTTTAACCTAAACCTAATAACAAAAT
This sequence comes from Cymbidium sinense, assembly GCA_021442155.1. Taxonomy (NCBI): domain Eukaryota; kingdom Viridiplantae; phylum Streptophyta; class Magnoliopsida; order Asparagales; family Orchidaceae; genus Cymbidium; species Cymbidium sinense. The sequence goes on along the minus strand of JAKCPB010001268.1, from coordinate 149,794 downwards.
AAAATAAAAAATAAAAATTAAACTAAAATTAAATAAATAAAACCTAAACTTAGCTAAGAAAATAAAAACTAAACCTAAAATTAAAATAAAATAAACCAAAAATAAAATGAAATAGAAACTAAATAAATACCTAAACCAAAAAATTAACCTAAAAATAAAAACTACAAATAAATGAAAAATAAAATCGAAACCCTAAACTAAAAAAAAAACCTAAACCTAAATTAAAAATAAAATAAACCTAAACCTAAACTAAAATAAACTAAACCAAAATAAATAAAATCTAAACCTAAACCTAAAATAAACTAAACTAGCATAGAAAAAAAATATTTTTAATCTGATCTGTTAAGAATACAAAAACGGTCACTAGAGATTTACCATGCAAAAAAGAATAAGATTTTTTCCATAACAATCCTAACCTTCTTCTATTCATAAAAATCAACCAAAACCCACCAATAGATGATTAGATGAGCCAATAGCCCCTTAGAATTGGGCATAAAAACTTTATGATAACCATATTGAAGATCTACATAATCGTTAATTTTAATGCTGAAGCATATCGATAGATATTTCTTGTTGAAGAACATAGTAGAATGAAGCTATCGACTAAAACATCAAGGCTACATTGATAAGCGTTCAACTTGGTTAGTCAAAAAAAGTAAACTGATCCTTGAATGCCAACCTCAGAGGAGGTTTAAAAATTCACCAATAATACATTGCAATTTAAAATGTAGACATGTTAAAATAAAAATAAAATTCAATCCCAAAATTTCATTTAAAAGATTTTATGCTTTTTCAAAAAAATAAATCAACAAGCTCTCTTCTTAGAAAAGAAAAGGAATAAGTTCTACCACACTTAATCCCATTGAATGACATTCACTTGAAATAAATAAATACATAATACAACAACAACAACAAGCATGCATCCCATTATGTGGGGTCAGCTACATGAATCATTCTTCTCTATTATGTTCTATTATGTATCAAATTCTCATTTAATTATACTAAATTAAGATCATTTTTTATACATTTTAACCATGTCTTTTGCATAATCATATACAAAGAATCCACAAAAGCGTCGAATGACATGATAGAGAAAAAGTAATAAGCCATAACATAGTTCTTCTACATGTAGATATCCATCCATAGCGTTGTGTTAAAGCAAAGAACCCCTTTCCGGTGTGATAAGCATGGATCCCCATCGTTCCAAGATCAAATTATTTATTGGGTCAACCAATCTATTCTTGATAGCCTTCAAAGCAGCGGCTACTTTGGAAAAAGGAGAAAAAGATTTAGGTACTTATATTACAGAAAAACTTCATGAACAAAGAAATAAAAGGTATTTTAAGATGAATTTTGGTGAAATTGTTAACGAAGATTAAATGGAAGCTATTTCAAATGACAACTTGAAGGATAAAGATAAAAAATATATATAAAGGATGATAAATGCATTTAACTTGAGAGATAATGATGCAATAAACTTGCATCAAGAAAATTTTACCATTTTGTAGAGTTTTCTAGTATTTTTTTTTAAATTGTTTTAAAATTTATTTCAGTTTTAATGTGTTTATGTTTGGGAATCATATGCACTTTAGAAGGTGGGCAAATGTTCAAAATTATGTTGAATGAAAAATTGGATTGATGAAATATGTAGCAAAGTTTCATAAAATCCTTCATGCATAAAATTGAAGCTTTTTTTTTGTAGAGTTATTGTGCCCTCAAAGTTAGCATAAAAGCTATAACGAGAAAGAAAAAAGACTTTTTTCATTTGGATAGAAAAAACTAGCACCATATGAAGAAAGGAAAGACGAAAGTTTAGCCATCTGATAAGGTAATAAACTATATTATTTACCGTAAAAGTTAGGACAAGCTTGAGAATAGTTGGAATTTATATCAAAAATAGAGACCAAATTGGGAAGATGAGAAGAAAAAGGCCTCATTACTATTTGAGTAGTGAAGGTAATGACAATGACAACCTATACTTGATTGCATGAACATACAATTAAGATTCTCATGTTCTAGTATACTTGCAAGATTTTTCCCTCGAGAAAAAAGTTGCTCCATATGTTCTAAAATTGTCAATTGTTTTCTCCCAAAAAAATACAAAATGAATTTGTGCTACCAATGTTAACACCATCTAATGAATATGGGCCTCACCCATGATACTGATATGAGAAATTGTAAGAAACATGGCAATGTCAACGATCAAAACATCTATATTCTAAGTCTTTTGTTCAGAAAAACATGTTAAAAATTTAAATAATGTTTATGAATCGGTTTCATAAACATTAAAAAAAACCTAAAATAAACTTAAAATAAATACCTAAAACCTAAGCCTAAAAAATAAAATAAAAACCTAAACTTAAACATAAAAATAAAAAATAAAACCTAAACCTAAAAAGTAAAATAGAAATAAAGCTAAACTAAAAAATAAACCAAAACCTTAACCTAAACCTAAAAAATAAACTAAAATAAACAACCTAAATTAAAATAAATGAATTGAACTAACTAAAAATAAAAATAAACCTAAATAAAAATAATAAAAATAAAGTAAAATTAATAAACTAAATAAACCTAAACCTATGAGTTTACATAATTCAAAATAATAATAATAAGCAAATAAACAAAACCCTAACCTTAAACCCTAAACCTAAAACTAACCCATAACGATCCTGAACCCTAGCACGGAGCCAAACCCTACCTAAACTAAACCCTAAAAAAGTAAACCTAAACCCTAACCCTAACCCTACCCTACCCTTAAACCCCTCACACCCTAAACCTTAAACTTAAACCTAAACTAAGCAATAAATCTAAACTAAAACCTAAAAAATAAAATAAATAAAAAACCTAAACCCAAATAAATAAAATAAAATAAAAATCTAAACTAAAACCTAAACCTAAACCTAAACCTAGACCTAAACCTCAGCTTAAAAATAAAAATAAAATCAAATAAAAATAAAAACTAAATTAAAATAAAATAATAAAAACTTAAACGAAACTAAATAAAATAAAATAAACCTAAAAAACATAAATAAAATAAAAAGTAAATGTAAAATAAAAAATAAAATAAACCTAAAATAAAATGAAATAAAACTAAATAAAACTTAAACCAAAACTAAACCTAATAAAAAAAAAATAAAACCTAAACCATTAACTAAAAAAAAAAACTTAAAATAAAAAAATAAAATAAAATAAACCTAAACTAAAATAAATAAAATCTAAACCTAAACTCTAAGCTAAATAAAATAAATTAAATTAAAAATAAACCTTAACCTAAACTAAAAAATTAAACTTAAAAATAAACCTAAAATAAAAACGTAAAGCCTAAACTTAAAAAAATAAAAATAAAAACCTAAACTTAAACCTAAAAATTAAGATTAAAACCTAAACCTCAAAAATAAAATAAAAATAAAATAAACTAAAATATAAGCATAAACCTAAACCTAAACCTCAAAAATAAACTAAAGTAAAAAATTTTAACTAAAACATATAAACCTAAAATAAATAAACTAAAATAAAAAATAAATAAAAACAAATAATAAAATAATTAAAATAAATAATAGAAATACTAAATTAAATATAAAATAAATTGAATAAACTAAATAAACATAAAACTATCTGTTTACATAATTTAAAAAAAACCACTAAACCCTAAACCATAAACCCTAAATCTTAAACATTAAACCATAAAACTAACCCTAAACCCTACAACCCTAAACCCTATACCTTAAACCACAAACTAATCCTACACCTTAAACCCTAAATCCTAAATCTTCAAAACTTTAAACTCTAAACCCTAAACCCTAAACACTAAACCCAACACAACCTAAACCCAAAAACCTAACCAACCCAAAAAACCCAACCTAAAACCCTAAACATTAAAACCTAAACCACAGACCCTAAATCTGGGATCAAACAAGCATTGGACATGACTTGTGAGGGCTCTATGTGGAGGGCATAAAAGAAGAAAATCTACTAAGGATAAGGTTGGAATTTGATTTGATTACATGATTTGTGTTAAGAAGATTCATTGGGGATAAGAATCAATAATCCACTGGAGATTAAGATCAAATCAGCTTTAATTTGTTTTATTTTAATTGATGTGGAGGCATATCTAGAGATATGGGCTCGAGTCCACTAGGGATTGGGTAAATGAACCTCCTACTAGGGAAGCATGGTCAGGCTATCCACTAGGGATTAGGACTTGAGATTGATTTCATAGATATGATTTGGGATGTATCCACTAGTGATAAGAGTTTGGCTGGATTTCTTTAATTTAGACTCTTTAGGGGGAGTTAGTTTAATTTGGCTCCATTAGTAGGTTGGTTTTTAATTTGATTTTTTTGGTTGACTTGTTTATATATGATTTAGGGCTCCAAAGAGAATAGTATGATTTAACTTCACTAGGCAAAATTAGATTGGGTTTAATTTAATTTTAGTTAATGTATGGACCCTACTAGTGTGTGATGGACCCAGTAAGAAGGGGCTATATCGACCTTGACCTACCTCAAGTTTAAAAATCTAAAGGGATAGTCTATTACATGGTAGAGCTAGCCAACCTAAGGGGTTGCTTTTTGGTGTGCAATGGTTGTGTGCTAGGAAGAAGGTGTAGCAATCTTACATCTTCCAAAGCAAGGAACAACCACTAGGGTGACCTGTTGGATGCACAACAAATCAAACCTAAACTAGGACGACTACTGAGTGAATGTCATTGGGGACTTATGTCAACTCAAAAGTCATCAGGATTAATTTTATCTTAATTTCATGTGATTTGATATCGTTTATTTTGTTTAGTTTGATTGAGAGCATATATCCATTGGAGATGTGAGCTCGGTCAAATTTGATAGGTATAATTTATGGATCATGTCAGTGTGCGATGGATCCACTGAGAAGGGGCTATATCGACTTGGGTTGAACTAGCCAACTAAAGGGGTTGCCTTTCGGTGTGCAATGGTTGTGCTAAGAAGAAGACATAGTAGACTTACATCTTCTAAAGTAGGGAATAATAGCCGGGGTGACCTGTTGGTAGCATAAAACATCAAACTCGACTTAGGGATGACTATTCAGTGAATTCTACTGGAGATTTATATCAACTCAAGAGTAGTCAAAAGATTCCTATAAGAAGTTTTTTGGACACTCCCCTAAAGATAGCATACCTTCTTGGGAAATGGTATCGCTATGGTTATCCTCTTAATCCACAAGTGAAAATATATTTTGCTTATATGTTTACATGGAAACTATTGATGTGTGAGGGACCACATTGAGAAAGGGGATATGTTGGCCTTGACTTATCTCAAATTTACTAAACCAAGGAAGAATCTGCACATCAACAGGATGGATTCTCCAACCATAGGGGTGGTTACTGGAAAAGGGGAACTATCCAATTTGATAGTAACCCAGGTAGTGTCTAAATGGGGTCGCAAAGGATGTGATCCAAATATGGTGCCCATAGGGGAGGTGTTGCGAGGGGCATTATCTTGATCCCTAAAAAAGTAAGCCTATAGGTGTATGGTGTCTAACTCAAGAAGAAAGTGTAGCAGACTTACATTTGTCATGAGTGGTGTATTCTATGGTAGGAGAACCAACCAACCTAAGGTGTATTCGTCAGCATGAGTGGTGTATCCATCAACATAATGAGAACCAACCAACCTAAGGTGTCCATCGATTGCATAATTATCACGGGAAGAAAGCATGCTTACAACTTTCCAAGAGGCATCATCGGGATGTTATTGTCGATGGGATAGATGTTAGCTAACCTAGAGCGACTACTAAGTAGGGAGATCCAAAGAAGGACTAGACCCAGACTTAAAGCAGTTAGGAGGGATGGAGCTACTAGGGGATTTATCCTAAACCTCAAATATACTCGACTTAATTAGCGCATGAAGGTTAATCCAAGAAGAAAGCGTAGCAGACTCACATCCTCTTAAACAAAGCCAACATGAGGTAGATTACCAGCCACGTTGTAAGGCCTACCAAACTAACAAGGTGCTCATCAGTGTGCAGTGGCTAAAGAAGAAAAGCGTAGCAGACTTACATCCTCCAAAGCAAGAAGATTAGTAGTTTTTTTAGCAAGAAGACACACTAGCAAGGTAGCACGTCAGCCCAACCTAGGACAACTACTGAATGAGTGCAACTAGGGGCATTTACTCATCTCAGAGTAGCCCGAGATAAAAGATATATGTTTATTTTATATGTTTGTGTGTATTTTGTGTTTGTGTTATGTCGATAAAGGATAGGACGCTGCTCAGGTTCCTTACACCTACCCTAAACACATCATGGTGGATTCAGAAATAAGAATACTTTCAACATAGAAGAGATTGAATTCAAAATGGAATTTTCATTGATGATAATTATTTTTAAACATGATTTATAATATTTCTTTAAGTAGAGCCCATTGATTGGAAGATTTGGATGCTCTCCCTTATGATTAATAAGTTGATAAGATCTTCTTTGGTAGACCTTCTTTATGGAAAAAGGGCCTTCCAAAGTGAGTTCAAACTTACCTTCCATATTACGATGGACAACAATCCATCTCCTTAAAACTAAAATAAGCTCCCCTACTTGAAAAGCACTAGTATAGATCAACTTGTTATGAGCTTGAATCATTTTAGCTTTGTACAACTTACAGTTTTGGCATCCCTTAGGCATCTCTCCTATAAACCTTCAAGCTCTTCTAACAACAACTTGGTGTTCTCCTCTATTGTGATCTTGCTACCTAGCTATCCTTAGTGATGGGAGTTCAACTTCTAATGGTATAACAACTTCAGACTTATAGACTAAGGAGAAAAGGTAGAATAAGTTGGAGTTCTATATGTGGTGTGGTAGGCCCACAATGCTTCAACTAACTGCTCATGCCACTATTGCTTGTTATTATCGAGTGTCTTCTTTAGTATTTGGATGAGAGTGTTGCTGAAGGCTTCTGCTAAGCCCTATACCCTTGAGTAGTTGATTGTAGAATATATTCAATCTATGCTATGTCTCCGGGTAAAATTATTGATCTCGATGCTCTAGAATGTAGTACCATTATCAAATATAATTCATCGAGGCACTCCGAATCTATATATGATATGGTTTTTAAAAAATAGGCACATGCGGAGTTGTGATCTCTATGAGTGGAATCACCTTTCCCCATTTGAAAAAATAGTCAGTAGGTATTTAGATGAACTAATGACCCTTGGAAGATAGATGATCAATCAGACCCACTATGTCGGTACCCCAACACTCGAATGGCCTTGAAGCTAATGTAGGATGTAGAATGTTGGGTGGTTGGTGTAAGACCACACCTTGTATTTGACATTGGTGGCATCACCTAGATGTATCCATGCAATCTTTGATCATCAAAGGCCACTATTATCCTAGTCTCTTGATCTTGGCTTTCATCTTCATACCAGATTAGTTGGCTCCACATAATCCTGAGTGTACCTTGGTCATGATATTATGAGCTTCATACTTATCTAAATAATGTAACCACAAATGATTGAAAGACCACTAGTACAAGACACCATCCACAAGAGCATAGGAAAGTGCTCTCTGCTTCATCTGATTGGCTTAGGACTTCTCTTGAGGTGGTTTGCCTTCATAGTGGTAATACATGAATGGTTGCCTCCAATGTAACTCATCGTCCTTCATGACAATGGCAACCTCCCCTTCAAGAGGGTACTTTTTGATGAGTTCAATATTAATAATGGATAAGACTTGTCTATTTTAGACTTTTATTGATATGGACTCATCCTCCGGACATGCCAACTCCTTGGCAAGCTTGGCTAAAGCATACACTATGGTTTTCTCTCCTTAAGTAATCATGTAAATGGTAACCTCTAGGATTTGGGCCAACAACTCCATGGTGTACTTGTGATAGTGATGGAGCCTAAACTTTATAACCTTATAGGACCTAGCAATTTGGTTTGATAAGCGTAAGAATCACAGAAGTTGATGTTCGGATGCTTAGAGTAATGGCTAACTCAGACTTGTCGACTCATATTTAGCTTCATTGTGCAAGATTGGATAGATGATATAAGAATCTCATTACATCATGGTCAGATAAAGAACTATTCTATACGCCTTTCTTAGAATAGTAAGTGATTCTTCTCCTCTTTGAGAGGAAGCCACACCATCAAAGTACATCTCTCATGGTGAATGTTAGTATCCCCAAGTTCATGACTTATTCATGAGATCATCACTAAGGAGAGTCATAAGTGGTGTGCTAAGAAACTTGCTAGCACTTGTCATAACCAAGCGAGAGGATTCTGACCATATGGAGTACCAGCCGTACGGAGCATCGGCATATCATGAGATATTATAGTGGATTGATCCTAGAGATTAAGTTCACTTTGAGGAAGCATGTAGTGTTGTAGCTTTTGGGATCACGAAGATTAAGATATGCAATGCTTCTCAATGGGTGGATAATTAGCCTCGGTAGATTAGATGATGGTTGAGGTAATAGAGTGCATTTTTCTTTCCCTTTCATTGGCATAAACAATGCACCAATGGAGTCATCAACATAATAGTGTAAAGTATGAGTGTCTTGCAGGGATAGGGCAAAGAGTCATCGGTGCTTGATGTCTTCGAAGGCATGCTCACCCATATCATCCCACTTGAACTTGGCATCCTTTTTGAGAAGTGTTGAGAATGGCTGATATCTTCCCAATAAGTTGGATATAAAGCATCTTAGATACTCCAGCCACCCTTGGAATGATCTGAGTTGAGTTAAACTTTTAGGCGGTAACATTTCTAATGTTACCTTAATCTTCTTCTGATCAATTTTGATTCCCTGGTATTGGACAACAAACCTAAGGAATTTCCCTGAAGCTACTCTAAATACACACTTAAGGGGGTTCATTTTGACGTTAAATTGTGTTAACTGTTCAAAAAACCTCAAGTCAAATAGATGGTCTTCCTTTTCTCTACTTTTGACCATGAGATCATCGACATAGCACTCGACTAATTGATGAATGAGTTCATCGATGATCTGAGTCATAGCCTGCTGGTCTATAGCACCAACATTTTTAAGGCTAAAAGGCATGAACTTATAGCAATAGATTTTGATTGGGGTTCTAAAAGAAGTATTTCTTTCATCTTCAGGGGCCATATTTATTTGGTTATATCTAGATGATCCATCCATAAAAGAGAATACTGCATGAGATGAGGCAATGTCCACCATCAGCTCTGGGATTAGTAACGGTAATTCATCTTTTGGACATGCCTTATTTAAATCCCTAAATTAAAGCATATGTGAATTTGGCCATTCTTTTTCTTAACTAGGATGATGCTGGATAACCTGATAGGACATTTTCTTCTCGGATGAAGCCAACATTGATCAATTTTTTGACTTCATAAATGACCTTTTATTCTATGTCTAATCATATGTGTCTAAGTGCTTGCTTGATAGAGTTAGCGGTAGGCTCTATTACTAGTCTTTTTTGTTATGTGACCAATCGGGCATCTCTTCATAAAACCATGCAAAGCTTCTTAAACTCAATTAATAGCTAACTAAGTCATTGGTTTTAATTTCATTCAACAAGAAGCATGTATGTGTTATGGATCTTCTTAAGTTCCTATGTTGATTTCCTTGAGCTCATCGATGGTTGACTTGATCTCTTCTTTGAACTCTAGTAGTGCATCTTTGACTATAAAATCAATTAGATCACTTGAAGTTTCTAAGCACAACTCCTCATATAAGTTAATGTGATTTGAAAAGAACCTATCAGATTCTAAATGATTGGTGATGATTAGCGATGTCGTCATCATCGACTAAAACTATGCGAATCTAGTTAGTCTTGATTGAGAGCTTTTGCATTTGTTCTTCTATATTCTTTTGAAGTATTCTGACTTGTGCTTTGACCAAGTATGTGGGATTAACCCTTTCTTTGCTAAATTATGAAGACAAGGTGAGTACCAATCAAAAGGTAATTCTATTAAATATTTATATGAATCATCCTCAAGTTCTACATCAACTTCTTGACTTTAGGATCATGCTCCTAGAAAGAACCTCCGTCTTTACACTTGATGACTTAGGGGCATCTTTAACTACCAAACCCTCAGCTTTTTCAGAGGAAAGTGGGGTTAGAACTAAGGATCCCAACTAATGCCTAACTATTTCACATATAGACTTGGATACACTTATGCTTTGCTATAGAGCCTAGTCTTCTTCGCTATCTAGCTCAAGTGTCACCTCCAAGGGAATCTACTACTGAGAAGAGCTGGCTGGTGTGCTAACCATATAAGGCTCATCCTATGAACTAAATTCTACATCTATAAGGATAGCAGGTGTACTCTTGGTAGCTGGGACATATCTTCTATTGGGTGGCCAATAAGGTGGTTTTCCACCCCTAGGACTGCCTCTGAACTGGCCTCTTTCTCTGCCTGGTGGAGGTCAGGTTGTCCTACCCATATGTTTGAATGGAGCAACAAACTGTGGGTGGAATCTAATGTCAGGCCCCACTTCCTTCTCCAAGTCTATTTTCGCTCCTTTTTATCTTCTTTTTTATTTTTTATTTTCTTTTCTCTTAATTTTTCTCTTTATTTTTCTTTTTCCTTTTCATTTTTTTATTCTTAAACTTTGACCAAGTTCACGAGAATAGACTAGTTGATTTTGAGGTAGGTAGTAAGCCGCATCCTCATATATGCTAACCTCATGAACTGTAAATGACTTAAGATCTCCTTTGACTCAGTAGACAATCCCACCTCTCACAAAGTTCATACACTGATGTACAGAGGATGGAACTATGTTGTTCACATGTATCCATGGTCTCTGAAGCAAAAGCATTGAAAGATGTATTTGAGTCTATAATGTGAAACTTGGCTTCGTTCTTCCAATCATCTATCTCCAAGGGCAACACTATGGAGCCTAAGGTCTGTTGACCTCACTTTTAGAGTGTGGATTCAATCTTCCCATCTTAGACTTAGGAGTGTTCTAGGCACTAAGACTTCCCTAGTCATAAGACACTTCTAACAATTAGGTAAACATTTAACCTAAGCCTAAAGACTTAGAAATGTTAACCATAGGATTAGGTTATGCCATAGGGATTAGGATAATCCACCTACCCTACAACCCAAAACAAATCCATGTTCACCTTATCAAACCAACCCTCAAGTTCAATATAAACATCAAATTCAAATCCAAATTGAAACCAAAATTCCAAAACCAAATGATTGAAGCCCATGATCAAATACAAACTTGATACCCTTCCTAAGCCATATGACCTATCTCATGGACTTAGCCAAATCTTAATCCAAATCAATCAAAATCAATTGATTTTCTTATAATAAATTTATATCTTCATCTTCCTAAATATGAATGAAATCTACATTCAAATGATCAAATCTTAATTAAACTAATTCAAATTAAATCAAAACCCTTCTAAGCCATATGACCTATCCCATGGACTTAGCCAAATCTTAATCCAAATTAAGTCAAACTTAATTGATTTTCTCACAAATCAATCATATTCACATATTTAAATCATTAAAACTAATCAAATCAAATCAAAATCCAAACCTAAGCCAGATCACCCAACTCCATGAACTTAGCCAAATTCCTTCATTCCAAAACCCAAATTCAATTGATTTTCTCATGAAGCAATCATAACTTCAATCATATTCACAAATATAAATGAAATATACAATCAACAAGCCAAACCAAAATTAACCCAAGTTAAACCCAACTTAACCCTTTTGACTTGAAATGTTCAAATGAAACTAAACCCATTTGAACCCAATTGCAATTGAATCTATATATCAATCCCAAATCCATATATATAAACAACTAAATCAAACTCAACCCAAAATCAAGCCAACTAAACCCAATTGGTCCACTTGACCCAAAGTGGCCAATTTGACCTATTGAGCAAGTCTTAATCCTACCCAAATTAGATTGAACCAATCAAAACCTCTCATGATTGTTGATCACCCTAGGTTGATCAATTATCACAAATTGGGTCAAACCAAGTCAACTTGGTCATTTGACCAAGTCAAGCTTAACCCAAATGAACCCAAACTAGCCAAAATTATAACCTAAGCCAAATCTCTTGAAACCAATGATTCATACCAAATCAAAGTCATTATTTGAATATGACTTGACCTTCAATTGAGTCAAACCAAACCCAATTGGCCGTCTTGACCCAAGTTGACCCAAATTGAACTAAAAGACCAAATTGGGTCAAATTAAAATACAAACTAAATTGATTGCAACCAATGGCTCAAGTTCATTCCAAATTGATTGTTAAACTTGACCAAAGCCATGATGGGACCCAATTGAACCCAATTGACGTACTTAGCCTAAATTGACCTAAAATTTCAAGTTGGCCTAAATTGAAACCAAAGCCTACAATCATCTTAAATTAGTCAACTAAACCCAAACCAACACCCAACCCAATCTAATTTGACCAATTTTGTCAAATTGGTCAACTTAATCCATTTGACCCAAATGAATTCAAATGAGCCAAAATTAAATCTAAGCCAAACTAAACCTATCCAATTGAACTAAAACATTCCAAATTATCATATAAACTTGACCCAACCCTTGGTTTGACCCAATTTGACTAATTGGTCAACTTGACCCAACCTAACCCAATTTGACATAAATGAGTTAAATTGAGCCAAACCTAACCAAATCAACTCCAATTGACTTGGAATTTTAGTTAACCCACTTTTGGCTCATTTCAAATCCAGCAAAATCAAATCCAATGCCAAATGATCATTCTACCCTTGATTTAAGGGCATCACATGAGACAAATCACCCATGTAAGTGGTCATTTCCATTCCTTGGCCACTTGGTACTCTCCCAATGGTTCACCTAGGCACCTAGGACACTACCCAACCTGACCCAAGGGGTGGTTGGGTCGATCATGACCCATGGGAGGTGAAATCACCTCACCCTCCCTAGTAGAGCATTTAAAAACCCATATGACACCCTTGATTCCTCTTTGGCAGCCACCTCCTCACCTTCAACTAACCAAACTGAGCCAACTCGCCTCCTCTCTGCCACTCATGAATCCCTGAGATTACTGGACAACCACAAAAAGCTAAACCCGATCCCTCCATCCGATCAAGATGAATGGGGGTATACACCCCCTCGTTTCCACTCAAACACACATAAAAATCATTACTCAGAGCCTTAACTACCCAAGATGAGCCGCTAGAGCCATTCCAAGCTCTTAAGCTTATTCCTCGATTGGAAAATTCCATTCCCGTCCATCTTGAAATAGGACACTCCCATTTTTGACCTAACTTCCCCATTTCTCCATCAAACTCAAAATAAGTTAGCACACACCTTCCCTAGGCCTCGTCGACTAAGAATAAATCATCTCCCAAGCTTCTCGAGCATCAGAGGTGGGACTTCAATTAAAGCTAAGCTCCAAATCATAGGTTCGTGGCCCTTACGAGCGTGGAATTGATCCAATTCTGCTCAATAGGCTTCATCTCCATTAGAAAAAGCTTCACGAATTATTCGATGGGTCTTGAGCTCCGTGAGGTATTCTTCCAAAATCGTTCCTTAGGAAAAATGGGTGAGCTTTTTGAAGAAAACTTGCATCTCTGTGATCTTGACATTGGATCCCTCTATCAATGTCGTGAAAGTGTGGGATCCTTTTAGAGTTAATCCAAGCTCAGGTAAGCTCAAATCAAATGAGCAATGGCATACGGACTCCATTCTCCCTAACTCACATGATGTTAGATCACACACCATCTATTCCACGTGATAAAAAATGGACAATCGTGGTTACATCAGCTAGATCAATTGATTTAATCCTATTAAGTTGTGGATTAATGAGCCTCAATCTTAGATCGGATGGAAGATGAGAAAGAATACCATTGGAAAAGCATGTGCGATCCCACGGCATAAGTGACAGGTCAAATAGTTTTAAATAATAGTCAATCTCGGCATTCACGTGGAAAGCATGTCGATTACGTGTTGCCTTAAAATGATCTTAACTAATTTTGAATAGTACTAAGATTTAATTAAGTTTATTACAAAGTTATTAACTTATTACTACTTAATTACTTGATCCCAAATTTTGTGGGTTAATTTAATGGGATGACCTTTGCCACTCATGCTTTTCTTGGGATTTATTGCTCACTTAATTAGGAAAATTGACTAATCAAATCTTCTTAACTACTTTAAGTTAATTGAATGATTAATTAATCCATTGATAACAAATTGGTTAAATTAAGTTTGTTAATAGTAAGTGAACCAGAACTAAGGAATAGGTTTAGGACCCCTTTCAAGTTCATTTCACCCTTTTTAAAATGAAATTAATTAGACTTTACTAATTAATTTCACTTAATCAAATTGAAATCATAATCACATCAAACCTTAATTAATTAAATCATGGGGTAGTTCTTTAGTGTTTACTAACTTTGAATGAGTTTAATGAAGTATAGTTAGTCCATGTATTGGGAAAATCATGAATAGTAATTAAGTCCCCAATCAATTTACTATTAATCATGAGCCAATTGTATTAGGTCGCTTTTAGTTCATAGGATCATTCTAGTTTATTTTCCATGCATATCATGTTGGTTCATAATTATTTAGTTATTACTTTAAGGTGACATAGGTAAATGTAATTAATTCATCTAATTAAGGGTTCAACTTAATTAACCCATAAAATCAACTTAATTATATTTTAAATTAAATCATATCACTAATGTGGGAATGGGTTTAAAACAACAAGTGATGATTTCTCTCTTTTTTAAATCAAATCAAATCCAAAACTTAATTAATAAAGAAGCTTTGGTTTGCTTTAACTAATCTTATTTGATTTGATTGTCCTTAAGAACTAGTTTGGTTAAATGAATCACATGCTTATATTTGATTGTCCTCTTCCAATCATGTTAAATTTAGTCATTTGAATCCATGCATCCATCTTTTCAAAATCAAGTAAAATAAAATGAATTTATTATGTAAGTTTGCATGAGTTCACTTAATTTAATATATGCATGGCTTATAAATGAATAATAATATGTGTTATGATGCTAGCTATAAATACATAAAAAAAGCATCTGCTTATAGCTTAAGTGTATGAATGTTTGGTTTTCCTCTATTCATGTGTTGATTTATATAAGATTGAATGATAATGGGTATATAGTCTGGACATCACGTGAACATGAGGCTTTAGCTAGCCCCAAGGAGGTCATTTGATTACCTCACTTCCCTGGTTTGTTACTTGGTTGATGAAACAGAAAAGAAGAAATGTGGAATATGAATTTGTTCTCTATTTAAAAAAAAACCAAAACCCTAAACCCTAAACAAAAACCTGAACCCTAACCTACAACCCTAAACCCTAAACCCTAAACCCCAAACCCTAAACCCTATACCCTAAACCATAAACCCTAAAAACCTAAACTTAAACTAAATAAACCTAAAATAAATAAATAAAACCTAAACCTAAACAAAATAAAAAAACTAAACTAAAATAAAATAAATAAACCTAAACTAAACTAAAATATAAAATAAAACTAAATAAAATAAATCTAAACATAAAATAAAAATAAAATAAAGTAAAAAAACTAAATAAGCACTTAAACCTAAAAAATAAAACTAAAATAAAACCTAAAAATAAATAAAAAATAAAACCTTAACCCTAAACTAAAAAAACCTAAACCTAAAATAAATAAATAAAAACTAAACTAAACTAAATAAAACCAATAAAACTAAAATAAACTAAACCAAACCCTAAACTAAATAAAATAAAATAAACTAAAAATAATAAACCTAAACCTAAAAAAAAATAAACCTAAAAAAAAACCTAAACCTAAACAAATAAAATAAAAAACTAAACCTAAACCTAAAAATAAAAAAATTAAACCTAAACCTAAAAATAAAAAAAATAAACCTAAACCTATAAAATAAAATAAAAATAAAACTAAACAAAAAAAAATAAACCTAAACCTAAATAAAATAAAATAAATAAACCTAAATAAAATAAATAAACTAAAATAAATAAACTAAACTAAAAAAAATAAAATAAAATAAACTAAATAAACTAAATAAACTAAAAAACTAAGTTTAAAATTTTCTAAAAAAAAATAAACCTAAAACCCTAAACCCCCTAAACCCTAAACTAAACCATAAACCCTAAACCTAAACTAAAAAAATATAAACCTAAAATAAACCCTAAACTAAACCCTAAACTTAAACTAACCTAAACCCTAAACCTAAACCTAAACCTAAGACTAAATGCTAAACCTTAAACCCTAAACCTAAACCTAAACCTAAACTTAAACTAAATAAACCATAAACTCTAAACCCTAAACCTAAACTTAACCTACCTTAAACTAAACCCTAAACACTATAAAAACCTAAACTTAAACCAACTATAAACCCATAACCCTAAAATCCTAAACCCTAAACCTTAAAACTTAAACCCTAAACTAACCCTAAAAAACCTTAAACTCTAAACTATAAACCCTAAAGCCTAAACTTAAACCCTAAACCTAAACCCTAACCATACAAAACCTAAACCTCCTAAACCTAAATAAACCCTAAACCCTAAACCCTAAAAAAACTAAAACCTAAACTAAAACTAAATAAAACCTAAAATAAATAAAACCTAAACCTAAATAAAATAAATAAATAAAATAAAATAAAACCTAAACTAAAACCTAAACCTAACCCTAAAATAAAATAAAATATATAAAAAATAAAATAAAACTTAAACTAAATAAAAAATAAATAAAAAAACCTAAAAAAAAATAAAAAACTAAAATAAAATAAAATAAAATAAAATAAAATAAAACTAAATAAACCTAAACCTAAATTAAAAAAAATAAAAAATAAAATAAATCTAATCCTAAATAAAATAAAATAAAAAAAAAAATAAACCTAAAAACAAAACCAAAAAACCTAAAATAAACAAAAAAAAAAAAAAAAAAAAAAAACCTAAACCTAAACCAAGATAAATTAAAAATAAATTAAAATAAAATAAAAAAACTAACTAAAAAAATAAACTTAAACTAAACCTAAACTAAAAAAAAAAATAAATAAAAACCTAAATAAAATAAAAAATAAAATAAACTAAAATAAATAAAAAATAAACTAAATAAACTTAAACCCATGGTTTACTTTTAAAAAAAAACCATAAACTCTAAATCTTAAACCATAAACCCTAAAAAACCCTAAACCCTAAAAGCATAATCCCTAAAACCCTAAACCCTAAACCCTAAACCCTAAACCTTGAACCCTAAGCCCTATCCCTAAACCTAAACCCCAAACCCTAAACCTAAACCTAAAGTAACTAAATAAATTAAAAAGTAAACTTAATAAACCTAAACCTAAACCCTAAGAATGGGCAAACCTGTCAAGAACATCACCATGCTGTGCTGTCTAGATCTCGGAGGAGGTGAAGGCAGAGCTGTTATCAATGGTGGTGGGGATCTAGAGGTACTTAATTAAAATAAAAATAAATAAAAAATATAAAAAACCCTAGCCCTAAACTCTAAACCTTAAAACTAACCCTAAACTATAAACTCTAAACCCTAAACCTATAACCCTAAACCCTAAACCCTAAACCTTATAACCTTAAATTCTAAACCTTAAACCCTAAACCCAAAACCCTAAATTTAAACCCTAAACCCTAAAAACCCCTAAACCCTCCTAAACCATAAACCCTAAAACCCTAAACCCTAATCCCTAAACTAGCACTAAACCCTAAACCCTAAACCCTAAAAACCCTAAATCAAAAAGCCTAAACCCTAAACCTTAAGCCCTAACCCTAAGCTAACACTAAACCATAACCCCTAAATCCTAAAAACCCTAAACCATAACCCTAAACCCTAAACTCTAAACCCTAAACCCTAAAACACTAAACCTTAAACCCTAAACCCAAAACCCAAAACCTAAAACCCAAAACCCTAAAAACCTTAAAACCTAAACATAAACTAAATAAAAAATAAAATAAAATCCTAAACCTAAACCAAAAAATAAGATAAAATAAACTAAAATAAAATGATTAAAAGCCTAAACTAAACTAAAATAAAATAAACCTAAGAATAAAACCTAAACAAAATAAAACTAAACAAAATAAAAAAATAAAATAAACCTAAAATAAAATAAAATAAAACCAAACCTAAAAATAAATAAAAAATATAAACCTAAACCCTAAACTAAAAAACAAAACCTAAGCCTAAAATAGAAATAAAATAAATATAAACCTAAAATAAAATAAACCAAACTAAAATAAATAAAACCTAAACTTAAACCTAAAATAAACTAAACCTAAACCCTAAATTATATAAAATAAAATAAACTAAAAATAAACCTAAACCTAAACTAAAAAATAAAACATAAAAGTAAACATAAAATTAAACCCTAAACCCTAAACCTAAAAAAATAAAATAAAAACCTAAACCTAAACTTGAAAATAAAAAATAAAACTTAAACCTAAAAAAATAAAATAAAAATAAAACCGAACTAAAAAATAAACATAAATGTAAACCTAAACATAAAAAATAAACTAAAATAAAAAACTTAAACCTAAACCCTAAACCCTAAACAGAAAACCTATACCCTAAACTAAAACCTGAACCCTAAACCTAAAACATAAACACTAAACCCTAAACCCTAAACCCTAGAAACCTAAAACCCTACACCCTAAACCCTAAAACCTAAAACCTAAACCTTAAACCCTAAACCCTAAATCCTAAACTTAAAAAATAAAAAAAAATAAAAGCCTTAAACGCTAAACCCCAAACTCTAAACCCTAAACTCTAAAAAGCTAAAAACATAAACCTAAACTAAATAAAACCCTAAACCTTAATCCTAAGCCCTAAACCCTAAACCCTAAACCAAAAAAAAATAAAAGTCCTAAAACCTAAACCCTAAACCATAAGCCCTAAACACTAAATACTAACTTAAATCCTAAAATAAAAAATCAAAAAAACTAAATAAAAGCTAAAAAAATAAGAAAACCTAAACAAAAATAAAATAAAAAAATAAAAATAAAGAAAAACATAAACTAAACCCTAAACCTAAACCTAAAAAGAAAATAAAATAAAAAATAAAAACTAAACTAAATAAAAAAATAAAAACCTAAATAAAACTAAAAGAAACCTAAATAAAATAAACCTAAAGTAAAATAATATAAAAATTGAATAAAAATCTAAAACTAAATAATTAACCTAAAAAAAAATAAATAAAATAAAAATAAATAAAAACCTAAACCTAATAAAAAATCTAAACTTAAATCAAAACTAATAAATAAACTAAAATAAATAATAAATAAAATAAATAAACTTAAACCTACTAGTTTACTTAATTTAAAAATAAAAAAAAATTTAAAAAAATCATAACCCTAAACCCTAAACCCTAAAACAAACATTAAATCCTAAAGTCTAAACACTAAACCAACAACCCTAAATCCTAAAACCCTAAACCTTAAATGCTAAACCCTAAACCCTAAACCCTAAACCCTAAACCATAAAACTTTAAATTATAAACCCCAAACCCTAAACTCTAAAACCTACGACCCTAAACCCTAAATCTTGAACCTTAAACCCTAAAATCCTAAAAACCTAAACCTAAATTAAATAAAACCTAAAAATAAAATAAATAAATAAAACCTAAACCTAAATAAAATAAAAAAATAAATTAAAAATCAAGACCTAAATCAAAACCTAAACCTAAAAATAAAATAAAATAAAAAATAGAAACTAAACTCAAATAAAATAAATAAAAAGCTAAACTAAACTAAAAAAATAAAATAAACCTAAAAATAAAAAAAACCTAAATAAAATAAAAACTAAACATAAAATAAAAATAAAATAAACCTAAAATAAAATAAAATAAAACTAAATAAAAACCTAAACCTAAAAAATAAACCTAAAAATAAATAAAAAAATAAAACATAAACCACAAACTAAAAAAACAAAACCTAAAATAAAAATAAAATAAATCTAAATCTAATCTAAGAAAAATTAAACTTTAATAAATAAAACCTAAACCTAAACCTAAACCTAAAATAAACTAAACCTAAACCCTAAACTAAATAAAATAAAAGTAACTAAAATAACCTATACCTAAACTAAAAAATAAACCTAAAATAAATCTAAAATGAAAACCTAAACCTAAACATAAAATAATAAAATAAAACCTAAACATAAAAAAAAAATAAAACCTAAAAAAAATAAAATAAAAAATAAAACTAAACTAAAAATTAAATGTAAACTTAATTTAAACCAAAAAAATAAACTAAAATAAAAAAACTAAACTAAAATAAATAAACTAAACTAAATAAAATTAAAAAATAAACCTAAATAAAAATTAAAAAAATAATATAAATGAAAAAAATAAAAAAGAAACTAAATAAACCTAAACCTACAAGTTTACTTAATTTAGGATAAAAACCCTAAACCCTAAACTCTAAACCCTAAAACTAACCCTAAACCCTAAACCTAAAACCCTAAACCCTAAACCCTAAAACCTAAACCCTAAACCCAAAACCCTAAATCCTAAACCCTAACCCTAACCCTAAACCATAAACCCTAAACCCTAAATTGTAAACCCTATAATGTTAAATCTTAAACCCTAAACCCTAAGCCCAATAATTCCTAAACCCTAAACCTAAAAGAACCCTAAACCCCAAGCTAACCCTAAACCCTAAACCTAAAACCCTAAAACTCTAAATCCTAAAGCCAAATCACTAATCCTTAAACCTTAAACCTGAACCCAAAACCATAAACCCTAGAACCCTAAAGCCTAAAACCTTAAACCCTAAATCGTAAACTCTAAACCCTAAACCCTAAAAACTTTGAAACCAAAGGCTACACTAAATAAAACCTAAAAATAAAATAAATAAATAAAACTTCAACCAAAATAAAATAAAATAAAATAAACTAATAAAAATAAACTAAAATTAAACAAATAAAAAGCTAAACTAAATAAAAAATAAAATAAGCTTAAGAATAAAAAACCTATATAAAATAAAAACTAAATGTAAAATAAAAATAAAAGAAACCTATAATAAAATAAAATAAAAACTAAACAAAAACTTAAACCTAAAAAATAAACCTAAAAATAAAAAAACTAAAACTTAAACCCTAAACTAAAAAAAAATCTAAACCTAAAATAAAAATAAAATAAACAAAACAAAATAAACTAAACCTAAAATAAAATAAACTAAACTAAAATATATAAAACCTAAACTAAATAAAATAAAATTAACTACAAATAAAGCTAAACCTAAACTAACAAATAAAACTTAAAAATTAACCTAAAAAAAACCTAAAACTAAACCTAAAAAATAAAATAAAAAACCTAAACCTAAAACCTAAAAAATAAAAAAATGAAACTAACATAAAAAAAAATTAAACTCAACTAAAAAATAAACCTAAACCTAAACCTAAAAAAGAAACTAAAATAAAAAATATAAACTAAAATAAATAAACCTAAAATAAATCAAGTAAACTAAAAAAATAAAAAATAAACATAAATAAAAATATAAAATAAAATAAATAATAAATAAAATAATTAAACCTAAACCTACTGATTTACTTAATTTTAAAAAAAACCCTAAACCCTGAGCTAACCCTAAACCCTAACCTTAAACCCTGAACCCTGAAACCCTAAAGCCTAAAACCCTAAACCCTAAACCCTAAACCCTAAAAACTTTAAAACTTAAACTTAAACTAAATAAACAAATATATATATATATATATATATATATATATATATATATATATATATATATATATATATATATATATATATATATAATATATATATATATATATATATATATATATATATAAAAACCAAACATAAACTTAAAAATAAAATAAAATTAACTAACAAAAAAAAACTAATACAAAATAAATAGAAACTTTAACTAAGCTAAAAAATAAAATAAACCTAAGAATAAAACACTTAAATAAAATAAAAACTAAAGAAAGGCCGATTCGAACTGCTGCTTATGGAAATCTATCTTTATAGTAGAGCCGATTCTAGCTATCTAGGGTTTTTAATTTGCTCTATGCATGCTCATTTTTTATCTATGTCATTGCTTATGTCTTAGAAAACTTAGTGTGTTAGTTGATGAAATCAAAAAGAAGAAATGTTGAATCTAAATTTGCTCTCTATTAAAAAAAACTAAAAACCCTAAACCCTAAACTAAAACTTGAACCCTAATACCTAAAATCTAAACCCTAAACCCTAAAACCTAAGCCCTAAAAACACTAAACCCTAAACCCTAAACCCTAAACCCTAAAGCTAAAACCTAAACCCTGAACCCTAAACTCTACACCCAAAAAACCCTAAACCCTAAACCCTAAACCCTAAACCCTAAAACCTAAACCCTAAACCCTACAACCTAAACTTAAATCCTAAAAAACTAAACTATCAACCCAAACCTAAACTTAAACTTAAACCTAAAGCCCCTAAACTATAAAACCTAAAACTATAAACTATAAATCTTGAAAAAAAGCTAAAATCCCAATTCTAAACTAAATAAAGCATAAAAGCAAAATAAATAAAAAAACCTAAACCAAAATAAAATAAAAAAAATAAAATAGAATAAAAGCAGAAACTAAAACCTAAACCTAAACCTAAACCTAATCCTAAACCAAAAAAGAAAAAAAAATAAAACTAAACTAAAATAAAATAAATAAAAACTTGAACTTAACAAAAAGAATAAAAGAACATAAATAAAATAAAAACTAAACCTAAAATAAAAATAAAATAAAGCTAAAAAAGATAAAAACTAAATAATAAACTAAACCTAAAAAATAAACTTAAAAATAAATAAAAAATAAAACCTAAACCCTAAACTAAAAAAAAAACCTAAACCTAAACTTAAATTAAACTAAGATAAATAAAACCTAAACTAAACTAAACCTAAACCTAAACCTAAATAGTAAATCTAATCCTAAACTAAAAAATAAAACCTAAAAACAAACCTAAAATAAAACTTGAAGCAAACCAAAAATAAAATAAAATCCTTAACCTAAACCTAAAAATAAAAAAAATAAAACCTAAACCTAAAAAAATAAAATAAAAATAAAACTAAACTGAAAAATAAACATATACTTAAACCTAAACCTAAATAGTAAACTAATATACAAAACCTAAACAAAAATAAATAAACCTAAAATAAATAAACTAAACAAAATAAAAAAATAATCCTAAATCAAAATAAAATAAATAAAAAGTAAACTAAATAAACCTAAACATACTAGTTTACTTAATTTATCAAAAATAAAAAATTTTAAAAAATAAAATTGAATAAATAACACTAATCCTAAACCCTAAAACAAACCCTAAACCCTAAACTCTAAACCCAAAGCTAAAACCCTAAACCCTAAACCCTAAAACCATAAACCCTAAACCTTAAACCCTAAACCGTAAATCGTAAACCCTAAAACCCTAAACTAAACCCTAAACCTTAAACCCTAAGCCCTAAAAAACCCTAAACCCTAAACCCTAAACACTAAATGCTAAACCCTAAATCCTAAACCCTAACCCTAACAACAAACCCTAAACTCTAATAAATCCTAAACTAACCATAAACCCTAAACCTTATGCCCAAAACTAAAGAATGTACAATATCATGCATGTCATATTTTTCCACTCTTGTTAAGAGGGGGCTTCCATCCTTTCTAGAGAATCAAGGCTTAACCAGTGAGAGCCTTTGGTGGAAGAACACCCCTTTCTCTCTTGATTTGGCCCATAATCAAATTATCAAGCATTTAGGCAGACAAAATCCCATAGCCTATGTCAAAACAAAAAGTCCAAAAGAATCAAATAAATTTGATAAAATATGCATTAGACTAAGTCATGGATTCATACCACTCATGCTCTAGTCTCTTAGGGAGTGAGTCTAAGGACTTAGTTAACTTTTTAAATGAACAATAGCTTAGCCATCTTGTAAAGCATAAGAATTGACTAAAATGATTTAAAGTGCAGGAGAAGTTAGGTGGCTGCTACTCCAAGCAATAATAAGTCCAACAGTTGGGTGGTTTTTTCTCTCTTATGGAGGTAAACCATATACCCATTTTCTCCTTATATTTAGGTCATGCCTTTATTTTATACCAAGGATCCTTATTTTAGGAGAGGTAGTTGTTTCCTTTAGGCTACAAGTATAAATCCTCACCTCTTAGGTATTTCCACAATCTTATGTTGTGAAATTATAAGCCCTATCATTCTAATAAAATATCAACTCAAATAATTAACTCACTTCAAATTTCAAAAAATATAAAGCTCAATTATATGGTAGATTGGAATGCTCATTAGGCTTCCTAGTATCATGACCATTTCCTATTTTCCCCTTTGGATTCCAAAAATAAGTCTTCTCCTTGATCTAGCCCATTTGATTTTTTAAAATAGCCAATCCTTTGATAGTCTTAACCTTGAAATCTTTGGAGACCTTAATTGTCTACTTTAATTGAGAGTATTCTTAAGGAATTCCTATTCCTTAGGATGTAATTAACTATGAGGGCTTGCCTCCATAAGAAACTTAACCAACATGTCTTAAAATGAACCCTACTTTACTTTTCCATGTAAAGTAGGGGAAAGATCTCTAGTATATTCGAAGACCCATCATGCCTTAGGAGTGCTTATGAGGTGATTAGGTCCATTATAGGGTCGTGATTTCTATCTTTTGAGATAGTATATCATTCCTTAATTTTATACCCAATCCCTTCAATAAGTACCACCTAAGATTTGCATGGTGTCCCACATTCTGAAAACAAACACCACAAATTTTTCTAGCAACTCTGTTCAAGATGGTTCCTCTCTCCATATTTAGTAGACAATTATTATCCCCAAGCATCGATAGTGGACTTATATTCTATATAACCCCAAGACTATCTTTCTTTCCATTGGCACTTAGCTTATTTCATCCTTAAGCAAAGCTAGCCAACATCCTTTAGGTTTTAGGACCTCAGGTCTTAAAATCCTATTGGGTCCCCCACAATAAAAGTAAATTAACTTAAGGAAATAAAAATAACCAAACATAAAATTTCAAATCTCTTACCACTAGCTTTGTGTTTCATCCCAGCTTAACAAAATTTCAATAAAATTTGAAGTAAATAATAATAATAATAATAATAATAATAATAATAATAATAATAATAATAATAATAATAATAAAATAAAATAAACACCTTTCATAAAAACTTTCAAAAGTCTTTTCAAAATAAAAATCATCTCAACCCCATTTAACATAATCCAATTACTTAAATGGAGATTCTCTCTTTAAAATCAAAATTAAACAAATAATAAAAAAATCATTTCTCCAAAAATTTATAAATCCCTTTCAAAATAAAATTAATTGAACCCCACTTACCATACTCAAATTTGTTAAGTGAAGGTTCATTTTTCAAAATCAAAATTAAATGAAATAAAACCTCTTCTTCAAAAATAAATATTAAAACTAATTTTTTCAAACAAAATTAACCAATTTCATTTAACATACTCAAATTTATTAAATAATAGTTCTCTTTCAAAATCAAAATCAAACAACACCAAACAAAAAAAATATATTTTCTAAATTTTTGAACCTACCATCATTTGTAAAGTAAAGTTCCAAAATTTCTTAAGTCTCAGTCAAAAGGCTTTGAACCTACCGTCCTATCAACATTTGACAAGTGAGGTTCCAAAGAAATTCTCTCCAAAATCTCTCCAAATTGACATATAATTATTTGAACCCCTTTATCATATTCAAATTTGATAAGTGTAGGTTCAAATTCTTTAAATTTATTAAGAATGTCTGAATCAAATTTGACATAGAGCTTGAAAACCTTAAGATGACTTATGATAATGCAATATTCATTATTATCGGTCACAAAGTTATGAATCATAAAAAAATTTATGATGAAAATCAAGTTAAAACCAAGATATGGATTTTCACCCTAAAGGAGAAAGGCCATAAAGATTCCTTCAGGGGCCAAGAATGAAATTGACAAGGATTTTGAGTATGTCTTGTTTATTCCAAATAAGTATGACTCAAATGATTTGAATCCTAATTCTTGAAAGAAGACAACTGCCAAAATAATGATCATAATCTATAAAATAGCAGCATTGATGGACTTGATACTTTAATGATTCCAACTCGGGTAGAGATGCCCCCATTCTAAGTTTTCATGGTGTCACTATCGATAAAGAGTTAGAATCATCAAATTTTAAAGGTGTAATAGGATAAACTTTGGACAAAAGAAAGAGAGAGAGAGAGAGAGAGTAGGTAGACATCAATTCTACCTTTCTTTTAGAAGATATCACAAAAGTCAATTATTGTAGTGGCAGGGTCCTACCACTTTGATCAAAACCATAGGAAGAAGCAAACCAGTCGTTGGAAATAATCAAATTCTAAATCCTTCTTAAGATATACCTCAAAATCCAAAATAATGGCATCAAACTATTCTTAAGGTAAATCTTAGGTCCTAAACTATCTTGGAAGGTTGCCCACTAAGCTAAGTAATAAGTGCACTCTCATATTCTTTAAAGAGATAGAGAAGTATTTGATTCTTCCTTGCTCAGTTAGAGGCAACCTCCTCAAGTAATATTCAATATAGAATATCCTATGGAAAAGAAAGACAAGCAATCTCCTCTAGAAAACACAATATAGACAAAGAATAAAAAAAAAGATAATAAAAACTATTTGAAATTCCAAAAAAAAAGGAGAATGAGAAGAAGAAAAAGAGAAAAAGTAAAGCACCAATAATACATATTGATTTAGAATCCAAAAAAAATAAATCATATCTACGTGGTGTAAATTCAAAAAAAAGGAGAACGAGAAGAAGAGAAAGAGAAAAAGTAAAGCACCAATAATACATATTGATTTAGAATCAAAAATAAATCATATGTATAAGGTGTAAATTCAAAAAAAATGAGAATGAGAAGAAGAAAAAAGTGAACAAGTAAAGCATCAATAATACACATTGATTTAGAATCCAAAGAATAAATCATGTGTTTGAGGTGTAAATTCAAGAAAAAAGAGAGAAAATAAAACATGAGATAAATTTTGAGTCAAATTTTGACAAATCTCTGGAGTTAGATGGCAATATAAAAGTTCTAAAGGAGGATTCATGTATGATATGACTAGAAACTTAGTAGGTATGCGAGCTCATTGAATTCAATTCTACCATCTCATGATACTATTATAGGATTGGAAGTTAAGAGTTGTTCCTAACCTTTAGCAAAAAAATACATTATGAGATTTCAAATTTCCACTTCATTTTTCTTTCTTCAAGCTTGAAATAGGATTCAACGCTTATAGATAGACCATCAAATGAGGTAATAAAATTACCTTTTGCCTAGTCTACCTACTTTGCTCAAACAATTTTGAATATTTTCAAGTAGAGAATGCACTCCTTGAAGTTTAAGAAAAAAATAGAGAGTCCACCGACCCTCCCAAGAAATTCAACTAGGATCATTAACCAATAAGTTTCAAAAATATAAAAATTTAACCTCAGAACATAAAGAGAGTCCACCCACCCTCCCAACATCCATATATGATAGGTTAGAAGAAAAATACCAACGACTTGGCTAGGTTACTTTTGTAGTTTAAAGACTGCTTTACCTAAGACCATTATAAAGTGCCCAATAAATCTCCAAAGGTAGCAGTCTATAAACTCAAAATTGAACATATTGCTATTCCTATTTTAGAAACTTTTGATGTGAAAAAGAGGATCAAAGTTTGAAGTTAACCTTATTGAAGAAGAAAGATACTACCATGATTTCCCAACATTATTCCCATTCAAAAGGAAGAACATTCAAATCCGCACATATGTCAATTTTGAAGATCTATGATAGGCATGTCTTGAAGATGAATTCACATTACCTATATAAAATTTAACAACAAACATAGCCTCTTTGCATGCAGTCTTCTCATTCAAAGATGGGTCAAATGATGCTTGAGGATGAGAGGTCATTTGCATTTATAATTTCCATCAGAATTAATTGCTATATGGTCATGCCTTAAAAAAAATGCATCACAAACCAGCAGGCCATGACTTGAATCTTCAACAAACTCATTCATCACCAAGTGAAATGCTACGTTGATGATCTTGTGGTCTAAAGAAAAGAAAAGTAAGACCATCTTTATGATCTAAGTAGTTGGCTTCGATTAATTATGATACTACAACCTAAAGATGAATCCCCTAAAGTATACAATTAGGATGGCTTTAGTGAAGTTTCTAGGGCTTGTAGTATAGCATCATGGGATAAAAAAAATGATCTAAAATAAATTAGAGTGATATTAGAGATGCAACCTTCGAAAACAAAACAAAAAAGAGAAAAAAAAGAAAAAAAATAAAAAAAGGAGGGGCTCAACACAATTAAAATCATTTGAAGGAATGTTGTCGTGTCTAAGATACTTAGTCTCTAATTTTTTTTTTGGTAGGTGTCAATCATTCACTACTTTGACAAAGAAAGTAGATCAAGTTCAAGGATGATAAGTTTCAATACTCATTCAAATGCATAAGGTAATATTTCATGACACCAGTATTAGCCCACCTAGTTTAAGGCTATCTCCATTTAGGGTACAACTCTTCTTGTTAAAATTTATCATCAATAATCAAATTACAAAACACTACGCATCAATTAAAAAGCT
The DNA here is from genome assembly GCA_021442155.1 of Cymbidium sinense. Taxonomy (NCBI): domain Eukaryota; kingdom Viridiplantae; phylum Streptophyta; class Magnoliopsida; order Asparagales; family Orchidaceae; genus Cymbidium; species Cymbidium sinense. The sequence continues at coordinate 121,262 of JAKCPB010001268.1, read as the reverse complement.
TGAATATTTTGCAAAAAAAAAAAGGAAGAGAGACATCAGTTAACGTTGAATATAGATGGTTTAAACTCTTTCAAAGTTAGTCTATCTCAAAACTCTCCAAATCAAGATTTTATTTTTGATCTTTAAAGGCCTAGTTTGGTGCAAGGATGGAAAGTAGTTTAAACCACTATAATAGGAGGGTCTTGTATTTTATGTCAACAAACACTACTTGAAAAGCCATTACACTCAAAATCAAATTTGAAATTTGGAGAATAATTCAAGTAGTTGGAATAAGAATTTTTTTTTTCATTCAAATACAAATTAGAGCATAATATTTGAGAAACCTTGGTGAATTTCTTTCATTAAGGATGATCAATTACTTTGACTGGGTCCCAAGGATTTTGGACAAAGAACACTACTCTTAGTTGTTCTTATTTCATTTGCACACACCTAAAGAACTTTAAAAAAAATTCAAAATTAATTCCTTAATGAAGTTATGTTTTCAAATCTATATTGATTGAATCTGAATTCAAAAAATAAATAAATAAATAAATCAATCTACTATCACCCTTCAAAATTCCTCATCAATCTAAACATTCCTTCAAACTTACATCAAAAAATCAATGTTTATCTGCAATGCTATTAGGATAGGTGTAATAGAACCCATGCATCATATTCCTTCCATCATCAACACAACACAACCACATATGAAACAAACATATATATTTTGTCTCAGACTATTTTGATGTGGGAGCAAGCCCCACCATAGCACTCACTCATTAGCTGCTCTAGGTTAGGTCTACATGCCACCTCACTAGTATGCTACTCCAGTGGTTCTTGTTTGGAGGATGTGAGTCCTTGTGCTTTCTTCCTAACTTGACCATTGCACACCTATGAGTTCCTTGTCAGTTTGGTAGTCTTCACTACCCTGCTAGTGAATTACCTTGTGTTGTCTTTATTTAAGAAGATGTGAGTCCCAGTACTTTCTTCTTGAACTAGCCACCATACTTTGATTAGGTCGAGTTTCCTTGAGTTTTAGGTGTAAGAGTCCCCAAGTGTCATTGTATTTCTTCATATCAAGCACAAACACACATATCTTTCTTTCAGGCTACTTTGATGTGAGAGCAAGCCCCCTGTGGCACTCACTCATTAGCTGCTCTAGGTCAGGTTTGATTTATTGCCCAAAGCAATTGATCACCCCAGTGGTCTTTGTTGGAGGATGTGAGTCCCTACGCTTTCTTCTTAATTTGACCATTGCAAACCAATGAGCGCCTTGTTAATTTCATAGTCATCACAGCCTAGCTAGTAAGCTACCTCATGGTTGATCCTGTTTAAGAAGATGTGAGTCCCCGCGCTTTCTTCTTGAACTAATCATCATGATCTAACTAGGTAAAATATATTTGAGGTTTAGGGTAAGTCCCCAAGAGGCTCCTTTCTTCTTGACTACATTTGAGTTGATATAAGTCCCAGGCATTCACTCGAGTAGCCCCAGTCTGATGATCCCAACAGACTATCCCGATAGGCTTATGCTTTAAAGAGATGTAAGCTACACACCTTCTTTCTAGACCGATTGTTACAAACCATGGGCACCATAGGTTGGTTGATGTTTATGTGACTGACTCAACCGGTACACCACTCTTGGCAGATGTAAGTCCCCATGCTTTCTCCATGAGTTGGCCACCGAATACCTATGTGATTTATGACTAGTCATGTCATTTTTCCCAGGGTGTTGGATCGAAGCCCCTTAACGACCCCTTCCCCTATAGGCATTCTATTTAGGGAGCTTTTGGGAGCTGAATGGTGGTGCGAGGAAGAGATCTATAACCTCATCTCCCCTACCTTTTATAATGGCCGAAAATAAAACCTTTTTTTAAATCTTTTGGCTCCAAATTGATTTCCATCTTTTCTTGGGGTGGTTGGGATGGATGATAGATTGATTGAGTACTTTGGATTTTAGCTCCAAAGTCCTCTCTTGCTGCCATATGATTAGATTTAGTCAATGTAAATGTTGGGAAGGGGTTAAGTGCATGTGATGGGGGGAATTAAATGAAGTTGGGTGGAATCCTATGTAGGGGAGGATCCATGAGGGATTTAAATGGGTTGAGTTGATTTTGGACTGATCCCAAATGGGTTTGGGTCGGGTTTGATCAGCTTCCAATGGGTTTTGGCTTGGTTTCAAGGGATTTAGCCCAATTTGGGTCATATGGGTCAATTTGGTTCAAATTGACCCATTTGACCAAAATTGGCCAAATTAGCTTATAAATATGTCTTAGCTAATTGAAGCCAATGACCCTTGGTTTGAATTAATTTGATTTAATTTGATTTGATCAAATTTTGGCAATTTGGGCTTCAATTTGGAATGAACTTGAGCCATGGGTTGCAAATCAATTTAAGTTAGATTTGACCCAATTTGGTCCTTTAGGACAATTTGGCTCAATTTGAATCAAATGACCAATTGGACTTGGTTTGGCCCACTAATTGCAATTGATCATCCCAAAAATCTTAAATTTGAGTGGATTAGAAGTTGGTTCAAATAGGTCCTTTAGGTCACTTTGGGTCAAGTGGACCTAAGTGGGTCAATTGGTTTGGTTTTGGTTTGATTTGAGTTTAGTTGAACTTATATATGAGCCCTAGATTGGATTATAAATTCAACTACAATCAATTTGGAGTCTAAGAGATTTTAGCTCATTTGAAATTTTCAAGTCAAAAGGGCTAGGTTTAGTTTGGCTTGGGTTGGTTTCAATTTGATTTGATGATTGTAGGTTTCATTTAAATTTGGGTAGATAATTGAATGAATGATTTATTCAAGAGAAAATTCATTGGTTTGACTTGATATGGATAGAATTTGTCTAAGTCCAAAGAATTAGGGTTAAAGGGTTTGATTGAGTGATTTTGATTTAGTTTTGGTCATTTAAATTTAGATTTCATTTATATTTTGAATATAAATGAAGGAATAATTGATTTATAAAGACATTAATTGAGTTTGATTTGATTTAAGGGGAGTTTTGGCAAAGCTTATGAATGTTGTTCATATGGCTTAAGAAAAAATTTTAGGATTTGAATTTGATTTTGGGTTTCAATCATTTGGAGTTAAATTTTGAAATTAGATTTGGAATTTCAATTTGAATTTGAGATTTGGATTTAGGATTGAGTCTGGGTTTGATTTGAGAAAGTGTATCTAGATTGGGTTTAGGCTGTAGGATAGGTAATTTCTTTAAGCCCTAAGGCATAGCCTAATCTTATGATTAACACTTCTTTGTCTCTAGGCTTTGGTTAAGTGTTCCTATAATCACTAGATGTGTCTTATGACTAAGAAAATCTTAGTGTCTAGAAGATTCCTAAGTCTAAGAGGATGGGGTTAAAAGCTCACTCCAAAAGTTAGGTCAACATAAATCAAATTAAATTGAAACCCTTCCTAATCCATATGACCAATCCAATAGAATTAGACAAATCTTAATCCAAATCAAGTCAAACTCAATCAATTTTCTCTCAAATCAATCATATTTTCAATCATCTTTACAAATTTAAATAAAATATACATTTAAATCATCAAAACTAAATCAAACCAAATCAAAATTTGAACCTATGCCACATGACCCAACTCCATGGACTTAGCCAAATTCCTTCATTCCAAAACCCGAATTCAATTGATTTTCTCATGAACCAATTATACATTCAATCATATTCACAAATATAAATGAAATCTACAATCATAAAGCCAAACCAAAATCAACCCAAGTCAAACCCAACTTAACCCTTTTGATTGAAATGTTCAAATGAACCAAAACCCATTTGAACCCAAGCCAATTGCAATTGAATGTATATATCAATCTCAAATCCATATATAAACTTAGCTAAATTAAACTTAACCCAAAATCAAGCCAACTAAACCCAATTGGTCCACTTGACCCAAAGTGGCCAATTTGACCTATTTGAGCCAAGTTTTAATCCTACCCACATTGGATTGAACTAAGCCTATCAAAACCTCCAATCATGATTGATCACTTGATCACAAATTGATCAAACCAAGTCAACTTGGCCATTTTAACAAGTCAACTCCTTAACTCATATGAACACAAACTAGCCAAATTACAACCTAAGCCAAATCCTTTGAAACCAATGATTCATACCAAATCAAAATCAATATTTGAATATGACTTGACCTTCAATTGAGTCAAACCAAACATAATTGGCCCTATTAACCCAAGATGACCCAAATTGACCTAAAAGACCAAATTAGGTCAAATCAAAATATAAGCCAAATTGATTGCAACTAATGTCTCAAGTTCATTCCAAATTGATTTTTGAACTTGACCAAAGCCATGATTGGACCCATTGACCCCAATTGACCTACTTAGCCCAAATTTACCTAAAGGTTCAAGTTGGCATAAAACAAAACTAAATCCAAATTAATTGAAATTAAAGCCTACAATCATCTTCAATTGGTCAACTAAACCCAAGCCAACACCCAACCTAAGCTAATTTGGCCAATTTGGTCAAATTGGTCAACTTAACCCAATTGACCCAAATGAATTCAAATGATCCAAAATCGAATCTAAGCCAAACCAAACCAAACCAATTGAACCAAAAAATCCCAAATGATCATATGAACTTGACCCAACCCTAGGTTTGACCCAATTTGACCAACTGGTCAACTTGACCCAACCTAACTGAATTTGACTTAAATGAGTCAAATTGAGCCAAACCTAACTAAATAAACTCTAATTGACTTGAAATTTGGGCTAGCCCACTTTTGGCTCATTTCAAATCCGCCCAAATCAAATCCAATGATCATTCTACCCTTGGGTAAAGGGCATCACATTAGACAAATCACCCATGTAAGTGGTCATTTATATTCCTTGGCCACTTAGTACTCTCCCAATGGTCCACTTAGGCACCTAGGACACTGTCAAACCTGACCCATGGGAAATGAAATCACCTCACCTTTTCGATTAGAGCAATTGAAACCCATAAGACACCCATGATTCCTCTTGGCCACCTCGCACCTTCAACCAAGCCAACTCACCTCCTCCGGCACCCGAACTTTTGAGATGGTCGGATGGCCACTAGAAGCCAAAATCACACACCGATCAAGATGATGGTGGTATACACCCTTATTTCCACTCAAACACACACAAAAATAATTCCTTAGAGCTGCTAAGATGAGCTTTAGAGCCATTCCTAAACTCTCAAGCTCATTCCTCGATCGAAAAATGCCATTCCTGTTCATCAAGAAATAGGACACTCCCATTTCTGACTTAACTTTCCCATTTATCCATCAAACTCAAATTAACTTTGCACACACCTTCTATAGGCTTTGTCGAAGAAGCGAATCATCTCCCAAGCTTCAGCACAGAGGTGGGACTTCATCACAATCATCAATTCATGGCCTTTCAAGCGAACATCGAGGAATTGATCTCATTTCTACTCAACAGGGATTTGACTCCACTAGATGAACCTTTCTCAATCATTCGAGCCTCCAATCTTGATCTTCAGTGACCTATGCTTCCAAAAATGATCCTTAGACAAAAATGGGTTGAAGCATTTTAAAGAAAACTTGCATCTCGTGTGATCTTGATCGTTGGATCCCCTCTGATCGATATCATGAAGGTGTGGGATCCTTTTGGAGTTGATCTGAGCTTGAGTAAGCTCAGATCAAGTGAGCATTAGCGGATGGACTCCATTCTCCCTCACTCATGTAATATTGGATCATGCACCATCCGTTCTACTTGATTTAATCTTATTAACTTGTGGGATTAATCGTAGTCGTCCGATCTTAGATCAGACTGACAGATGAGATAACACGCCACGTGGCTTCAGTAGGATTAGGCTTTCATTAGGCTTAAATCATTTTTAATGGCTGAAACATCTAAAAGTCATAACAAATCATAGGGAAATCAAAATAATAAATACTCATTTTAAAGGTATTTCAGAGGAGAATAAATTAAAAATGATATTAACTAATTTTGAATAGTAATTAAAGTCATTAAGTTTAATTATAAAATTTATTAGCTTAATTCCTCCTTAATTACTTGAGTGATTAATCCCAAATTTTTTGGGTTAATTTAATGGGATGACCTTTGCCTTCCATGATTTTCTTGGAATTTATTGCTCACTTAATTAGGAAAATTAACTAATTAAACCTTAACTTCTCCTTTAAGTTAATTAATGATTAATTAATACCATGAACAATATCAAATTGGTTACTTAAGTTTATTAGTCATTAATCAACAAGAAAACTAGGAATAGGTTGGGACCCCTTTCCTAAGTTCATTTCACTCTATTTTAAAATGAAAATAATTATTTTTTAACTAATTAATTAAATCAATTAATCAAATTAAAATCATAATCATCGTAACTTATTTAATTAAATCATGGGGTAGATCTTTAGTTGTTTAATAACCTAAAGGAGTTTAATGAAATTATGATTAGTCCACATGTGTGGGAAAACTATAAGAGTAATTAATTAAGTCTCTTAATTTGATTAACTATTAATCATGAGCCAATTGCATTAGGCCCCTTTTATTTCTTAGGATTATTGCAAGTTTATTTTATATGCATATCATGTTGGCTTATAATTATTTAGTTAATTACTTTAAAGTGACATAGGTAAAGGTAATTAATTCATCTAATTAAATGTTCAACTTAATTAACCCATAAAATCAACCTAACTATATTTCCTTAAATTAAATCAAATCACTAATGTGGGAATGGGTTTAAATCAGCAAGTGATGATTTCTCTTTTCCTCTTTAAATCAAATCAAATCCAAAACATAATTAATAAGGAAGCTTTGGTTTGCTTTAAAAAAATCTTATTTTATTTGATAGTCCTTAAGAACTAGTTTGGTTGAATGAATCACATGCTTATATTTGATTGTCCTCTTTCCAATCATGTAAAATTTGGTATGTAATTTGAATTCATGCATCCATCTTTTCAAAATCAAGTAAAATAAAATGGATTTCCTTTATGTAAGCTTGCATGTGTTGATTTAATTTAATATATGCATGGCTATTATCACTATTAAACCCAAATGTATTTTCAAAATCTTATAAATGAATAATAATATGTGTTATGATGCTATAAAATACATAACAAATGCATATTCTTATAGCTTAAGTGCATGAATGTTGAGTTCTTTCCTCTATTCATGTGTTGATTTATATAAGATTGAATGGTAATGGGTATATAGTCTAGACATCTAGAACAGAGGTTTTAGCCCCAAGGAGGTCATTTGTTTATCTCGCTTCCCTAATTTGTTATTTGGTTGATGAAATCAAAAAGAAGAAATGTTGAATCTGAATGTGTTCTTTATTAAAAAAAACCAAAAATAATAAATCATAAACTAAAACCTGAACCCTAAACCTAAAACCTAAACCCTAAACCCTAAACCCTAAAGCTTAAAAACCATAAACTCGAAACCCTAAACCCTAAACACTAAACCGTACAACCCTAAACCATAAATCTTAAACTCCAAACCCTAAACCCTAAAAGCCTAAAAATTAAAACCTAAAAATACAATAAATAAAAAAACCTAAACATAAATAAAATAAAATAAAAATAAAATAAATAAAAACCTAAACTAAAACCTAAACCTAAACCTAAAAGTATAATAAAAAAAATCAAAACTAAATTAAAATAAAATAAATAAAAACCAAAGCAAAACTTATAAAAATAAAATAAACCTAAAAGTTAAAAAGACCTAAATAAAATAAAAACTAAATGTAAAATAAAAATAAAATAAATCTAAAATAAAATAAAATAAAAACTAAATAAAAACCTAAACCTAAAAATAAATAAAAAACAAAACCTAAACCCTAAGCTAAAAAAAACCTAAACCTAAAATAAACAAAATTAAATAAACATAAACCTAAACCTAAACCTAAAATAAACTAAACCTAAACTCTAAACTAAATAAAATAAAATAAACTAAAAATAAATATAAACCTAAACTAAAAAAACCTAAAAAACCTAAAATAAAAAACTAAAACATAAACCTATGAAAATAAAATAAAAACCTAAACTTAAACCTAAAAATAAAAAATAAAACCTAAACTTACAAAATAAAATAAAAAGAAAATCAAACAAAAAATAAGCATAAACCTAAACCTAAACCTAAAGAAACTAAAATAAAATCCAAAACTAAAATAAATAAACCTAAAATATAAATAAAACTAAATAAAATAAAAAAAATAAAAATAAAAAAATAAAAATAAAATAAAAAATTAAAATAAACTAAAAAAACTAAATAAACCTAAACCCTAAGTTTAAACTTACTTAAACCTTAAACCCTAAACCTAAACCCTAAAACTTAAACCCTAAACTCTAAACTAACTCCTAAATCCTAAACCCTATAACCTAAAACTATAAACCCTAAATCTAAACCTAAACCATAAACTAACTAACTGTTAAACCTTAAACCCTAAAAACCTCAAACCCTAAAGCCTAAACTCTAAACCCTTTACCCTAAACACTAAACCCTAAACCTAAACCCTAATCCTTAAAACCTTAAACCCTATAATCCTAAACCCTAAACCCTAAACCCTGAATCCAAAACCCAAAAAACCTAAAAACTTATACCTAAACTAAATTAAACCTAAAAATAAAATAAATAAAAAAAACCTAAACCTAAATAAAATATAAAAATAAAGTAAAATAAAAACCTAAACTAAAACCTAAACCTAAACCTAAAAAATAAAATAAAATAAACTAATAAAAATGAACTAAAATAAAATAAATAAAAACTTAAACTAAACTAAATAATAAAATAAACCTAATAATAAAACCTAAATAAAAAAAACTAAACATAAAATAAAAAATAAAATAAACCTAAAATAAAATGAATTAAAAAAAAAAAAAAAACCTAAAAATAAACATAAAATCTAAAATAATAAAAAATAAAACAGAAACCTTAAATTAGAAAACAACATAAACCTAAAATAAAAATAAAATAAACTAAAATAAATATAAATAAAATAATAAAAAAATAAACTAAAATAAAAAATAAAACATAAAAATAAACCAAAAAAATAAAACCTAAACCTAAACTTAAAATAGCCTAAAACTAAAACTAAAAAAAAAAAATAAACCTAAACCTAAAATATAATAAAAATAAACTCAAACCAAAAAAATAAAATTTAACCTAAACCTAAACCTAAAACTAAAAATATACTAAAAAAAAACCTAAACTAAAAAAATAAAAGTAAAATATATAAACTAAACTAAATAGAAAATAAACCTAAATAAAAATAAAATAAATAAAATAAACTAAAATAAACAAGAACCTTTGACCTAAAACCTAAAACCTAAACCCTAAACCCTAAAGCCCTAAACCTTAAACCCTAAACCCTAAAACCTAAACCTAAACCTAACAATAAAATAAAATAAACTAATAAAAATGGACTAAAATAAAGAAATAAAAACCTAAACTAAACTAAATAATAAAATAAACCTAATAATAAAAATCCTAAATAAAATAAAAACTAAACATAAAATAAAATATAAAATAAATGTAATATAAAATGAAACAAAACTAAATAAAAAACTTAAACATTAAAAACCTAAAAATAAATAAAAAAATTAAAACCCAAACCTTAAATTAAGAAAACCTAAGCCTAAAATAAAAAATAAAATAAACAAAATAAAATTAACCTAAACCTAAATTGAAATTAAATAAATTAAAACAAATAAAAAAATAAATAAACTAACCAAATTAAATAAAAACTAAAAATAAACTAAAAATAAACCTCACCTAAAATAAAATAAACCTAAACCTAAACCTAAAAAATAATTGAAGAATTAAAACCTAAACCTAAACTAAAAAAATAAAATCTAAACCTAAAAATATAAAAAAAAAACTCAAATAAAGAATAAACTTAAACTTAAATAAACTAAAACCTAAAAATAAAAGTAAAATGTGTAACTAAAAATAAAATAAAATGAACTAAACTAAATAAAAAATGTAAAATAAAAAAAAACTAAAATAAACATGAACCTTAAACCTAAAACCTAAACCCTAAACCCTAAACCCTGAAACCTAAAATCAAATGAAATAAAAACTAAATAAAAAACTAAACCTAAAAAATAAACATAAAAAAACTGAAAAATAAATAAAAATTAAAACACAAATGAAAAAAACTAAATCTAAAATAAAAAATAAAATAAACAAAATAAAATAAACCTAAACTTAAATTGAATAATAAAACTAAAATAAATAAAACTAAACCTAAAAAATAAATAAAATAAAATAAACTAAAACAAACTAAAATAAAACCTAATAATAAAACCTAAAATAAAATGTAAAACTTAAACCTAAAAATAGAATAAAATCGAAACCTAAAACTAAAATAAAACCTAAACTAAAAATATAATTAAAATAAAACTCAAATAAAAAAATAAACTTAAACTAAACCTAAACCTAAACATAAAAAAAAATAAACTAAAATTAAAAAACCTAAACTAAAAAAAATAAATAAACCTAAAATAAATAAACTAAACTAAATAAAAAATAAACCTAAATAAAATAAATAAAATAAAATAAACTAAAATAACATAAACCAAACCTAAACCATAAACCCTAAACCCTAAACCACTAAACCATAAACCCTAAACCCACAAAACTAAACCTAAACTTAAAATAAAATAAAATAAAATAAACTAATAAAATGAACTAAAATAAAATAAATAAAACCTAAACTAGCTAAAATAATAAAATAAACCTAACAATAAAATCCACAAATAAAAATAAAAACTAAAAATAAAATTAAAATACACAAAATAAAATGATATAAAATTAAATAAAACCTAAACCCAAAAAAATAAACATGAAAAAACCTAAAATAAATAAATTAAAGCATAAACCAAACTAAAAACAAAACCTAAAATAAAAAATAAAATAAACAAAATAAAATAAACCTAAACCTAAATTGTAATACTAAACTAAAACAAATAAAACCTAAACCTAAACCCAAACTAAAATAAAATAAAATAAACTAAAAAATATAAAAAAAAATAAAACCTAAAAATAAACTTAAAATAAAAACCTTAAACCTAAACCTAAAAGAACAAAATAAAAATCTAAACCTGAAATTAAAAATAAAAAAAAAATAAAACCTAAACTTAAAAACATAAAAAAATAAAACTCAACCAAAATATAAACTTAAACCTAAACCTAAACCTAAAAATTAAACTAAAATAAAAAACCTAAACTAAAATAAATAAACTTAAAATAAATAAACTAAATTAAATAAAAAATAAACCTAAATATAAATAAAATATAAATAAACTAAAATAACATAAAACTAAAACCTAAACCTAAAAAATCCTAGTCAAGATCCTAAAATACAAACCCTAAACTGACTAAACCTAAACACTAAACCATAAAATCCACAAAATCCTAAACCCTAGCCCAAACCCTTAAACCTAAATGATAAAACCCTTAACCCTAAACCCTTAACCAAACCCTAAACCCTCAGCTAAACTAAACTGAGACCCTAAACCCCAAAAGAAGCTAAAATTTAAACCTAAACTAAATAAATGAAAAAATAAAATAAATAAAAAATCCTAGACCAAAATAAAATATAAAATAAAATATAAAAACTAAACTAAAATAAAATAAATATATACATAAACTAAACTAAAAAATAAAATAAACCTAAAAATAAAAAATCTAAATAAAATAAAAACTAAATGTAAAATAAATATAAAATAAACCAAAAATAAAATAAAATAAAAACTAAATAAAAACCTAAACCAAAAAAATAATCCTAAAAATAAATAAAAAGTAAAACCTAAACCCTAAACTAAAAAAAAACTAAACTTAAAATAAACAAAATAAACATAAACATAAACCTGAACTAAAATAAACTAAAATAAATTAAATAAAACCAAAAATAAACTAGACCTAAACCCTAAACTAAATATAATAAAATAAAATAAAAAATGAACCTAAATCAAAACTAGAAAACCTAAAAATAAACCTAAAATAAAAACATAAACCTAAAAATAAAAAGTAAAAACATAAACAAAAACCTAAACCTAAACCTAAACCTAAAAAGAAAATAAAATAAAAATAAAAACTAAACTAAAATTAAATAAATAAAAACCTAACCTAAACTAAAAAATAAAAAATTTAAATAAAATATAAACTAAACTGAAATAAGAATAAAATAAACCCAAAATATAAATAAATAAATAAAAACCTAAACATAAAAATAAAATAAAATAAATAATGAAACTTAGACCCTAAACTTAAAAAAAGCCTTAACATAAAATAAAAAAGAAAATAAAATAAATAAAATAAAATAAACCTAAACTATAAAATAAAATAAATAAAACCTAAACCTAACCAAAACTAAATAAAATAAAATAAACTAGAAATAAACCTAAACCTAAACTAAAAAAACAAAACCAAAATATATACCTAAAATAAAACCTTAAACCTAAAAAAAATAAAAACCTAAACTTAAACCTAAAAATAAAAAATAAAATCTAAACCTAAAAAATAAAATAAAATAAAACTCAACTAAAATATAAACTTAAAAAAATAAATTAAAATAAATAAACAAACTAAATAAAATAAAAAATAAAATGATATTAAAATAAAACTGAAAGAATTCAGAAATAAAAATAAACTAAATAAACTAAATGACTAAAACCTATGGGTTTACTTAATTTTAAAAAAAAAAACCCTAAACAAAACCTGATCCTAAACCATACACCTACAGAAACCTAAATCCTAAAACCTAAACCCTAAAACCCTAAACCCTAAACTTAAAACCCTAAACCCTAAACCATAAATCTTAAACCATAAACCATAAACCCTAAACCCTAAAACCTTAAACCCTAAACCCCAAACCCTATAACCTACAAACCTGAACCCTAAACCCCATACCCTAAACTAGCCCTAAATTCTAAACTCTATAATAACCCTAAACCCTAAGAATGGGTAGAACCTTGTTGGCAGGAACATCACCGTTAACTAGGCTCAGTCTAGATTTGGCAGTGGAGGTGAAGGCATAGGTGGCGATTATTGCAATGGTGGTAGGGGATCTAGAGTGATGGTTGATATGGAGGTGGTGGTCATGGTGGTCATAAGAGGAGGGTGAGGTTACAAAATGGTGGTGGCGGAGGGAGAGATCGAGGATATAATGGTGGATCCTGCTATTTGAGAGGCCATAGTGGTTCTGATGGGAATTGGAGAAACAAAAGAATGGCTAATTCAATCTGCTTCTTATGGAAAAATGTATTTACAATAGATATGATTCTACTTTTCTAGGGTTTTTGATTTGCTCTATGGGTTTCTCTTATTTTGCCTAAAAAATCTTTAAAAGAAAATCTTGTTTTATCTTCTTTGAATTTGGGCAAGAATGATGGTATGAAGTTTATTGATAATGTGCAGCCAAGTGTTTCTTTGCTTAATAAATATATTTCTGCTAATTCGTTAATTGTTATTCCAGATGGTATTTTGCTTAGTGATAATTCTCGTTTAATGGAGAAAAAGGATTTATCTTATTTTCAAATGGGATCTTCTGCTAAATTTATTATTAACAATGATGACAAAAAAATTTTGATGATCAATCCATGGAGAATGAATTTTCAAACTATTTTTTGTGAAAAGGAAAAAATAGTGTAAAATTATCCTCACGAAGTTTCTAGATCTACTCGATCTTCTTTATCTTCTTTGCCTAATAAAAATTAATTTTAACTTTCTTATTTGGAATGTGAGGGGCCTTGGTACTCTTGCTGTTAGAAATAGAATTAGGAATCTTTGTATAATTTATGACATTGGTTTCTTGGTTATTCTTGAACCTCAAAATTTTTTCTTCTAAAATAATGCATGCGACCAAGATGATTGGTTTTAGCAATTTTTATTTCAATAGCAATAATAAAATTTGAATATTTTGGAATAGTTCTCTTTCTACTAATGTTATTAATGATTTTCATCAAGTTATTAATGTGGATATTTCATTTGGTTATTATCATGCTTTTGGGTCTTTTGTTATCTTGCTTGTACCAAGTTAGGAGAATTCCTTAGAATTCAATTTTGCTTACATTGTTAATAATTCTTGGATTGTTGGTGGGGATTTAAATATGGTCTTTTTTTTGAATGAAAGGAAAGGGGGTACTTTGCCAAATTTACATTCAATGGAAGATTTTGTAAATATGATTTTGGATTGTAATCTTTATGATGTTGGTTTCATTAGTTCTTAATTTACTTGGAATAATCATAGATTGTGGTAATGGTTTGATCGTGCATTATTTAATAATTATTGGTTAAATTATTAGCTTTTAACTTCGATGAAGCATCATAGTAGAGCTCTCTTAGATCATGCTCCTCCTTTGGTTTCTATTAAGGATGCTATTCATAACAATAATGTCATTAAAAATTTTGTTTTCAAAATATGTGGTTATAAGATAAAAGTTTTCTTGATGTTATTGCTTATAATTAGTGTGCTCCTCTTTCTCGATGATTACGCATTTTATGATGAGATTTTTTCTTAAGCTTAAAAAGCTTAAGCATAATATCACTTGGTGGAACAGAAATTGCTTTAAAATATTTTTGATAATATCAAGAATATGGAACAAAAGGAGAAAGATTTGGAAGAACTTGTTATTACTGATTGTTCTTTCTATTATAATCTTGTTGAAGCTAATGATAATCTCATTAAGTTCCAGGATTTGGAGGAGACTTATTGGAGACAAAAAGCTGCCTCTAAGCATCTTTCTGAGGGGGAAAGAAACACTAAATATTTTCATGCTTTGGTAATGAAAAGGAGAGTTCTTGGCTACATTCTTAAAATCAAGAACTTTGATGGTTCTTGGCTTACGAAAAGAGGATATATTTTCTTTTTGCTCTTAATTATTTTAAAGATCTTTTAAATAAAATTATCAACTTGAGCATTTATCCAATCCCTCTCATCCCCTTTTATGTCTGAGGATAATGGTGCTTGGTTGCTCCTCCTTTCAAAATTTATTATATTAATTATGATTATATTCTTGGCCACTTATTCTTATTCTAAGAAATAATCCCTTTTTGGAATGACTTTAGACCTATTAGTCTTTGTAATTTTTTCAATAAATTGATTTCTAAAATTTTGATTAATAGGCTTAGTAAGTTTCTTCCTAAGGATATTTCTCCTAATCAAATTGGCTTTGTGAAAGGTAGAACTATTTCGAATAACATCTTGCTTTCTCAAGAATTGATTCATTATTTGAATGTTAAAACTATAGGAGGAAACTTACATTTTAAGCTTGACATCACCGAAGCTTATGATAACAATTCTTGGTTTTTTCTAAATATCATTCTTACATTATTTGGTTTTTCTAATCATTTTCTATCTTTGGTTAACAATATAATTAGAATTTTTTTATTTTCATTAGTTATAAACAGTGAAAACTTTGGTTTGTTTAATTCCTATCAAGGTATAAGACAAGGTGACCCTCTTTCTCCATTGCTTTTTATTATTGCGGTTGAATATTTGTCTCGTTGGCTTAATCCTTTTTTAGGAAAATTCTAGTATGTATTTAAGGAATCTTGGTGGTTTGGCTATCTCTCACTTAAGCTTTGTTAATGATTTAATAATTTATTGTAATTGCTTGTTACATTATGTTAAAAAAGCTTAAGGATTTTTTAAATAAATTTGAAAATGAAAGGGGCCTTTTGATTAGTACTCATAAAAGTTGTTTAATTACTTCTATTTCTATGTATAGAATTAATAAAATAAAGGACATCATTGGTTTTTCTCATCAAAATCTTCCTATTAAATATTTAGGCTCCCCTTTATATTGTGGCCATAAGAGATCCCATGTCTTGGATGAGATAACTCATCATATTCAAAATAAAATTTCTACCATTTAATATTATTTTTTATCTTTTGTTGGTAGATTAATTGTTATTAAAAGTATTCTTTATTCTCTTCATTTTTACTTGTTGCTTAATATTGTTCCTATTTCCCATGTTCTTATCGATTGAAAGACTTTTTTTTTTTAGGCTCTAGGAATTCAGCCAAAAGGCTTCATTGGACTTCTTGGTCTAATATGTGTGGTGCTATTTATGAAGGTGGTATTGGGTGCAGATCTTTAATGGATTCTGCCAATGTTTTTTTGGTTAAACTTTGGTGGAATTTTTGGAAAAATGAAAGTCTTTGGGCTAATTTCATGAAATTTAAATATTGTAAAGGTAAGCATCCTTTAATTTGTAATTATAAACATGGTGACTTTATTGTTTGGAAATGGCTCTGATATTAAATGGAAAGCGAGAAAGTCTCATTTTTTGGGGTATTAATAATGGATCTTTTTCTTTAGAGATAAGCTGGATGAGGATTTTTCCGTTGATTCTCTTAATACTCACTCTACTTCTTCTTTGAAAGTTAGTCATTTTATTTATAATGGTGAATGGAATTTCTCTCTTTTAAATGATTTGATTCTTGATTTCATTAGTAATAACATCATTAATATTCTATTGAAGGTAATTTTTGGATCAAATTTTTCAAAATTTCTAGTAATGGAGAATTTTCTTTTAAAGATACTGTTGACCTCATTTTTGGAAGAGGTCATTTTAGCAATGAGAATATCTCAAGTTCAAATATAGATTTCCTAATTCAATATCCAAGTCACTATGCTTAGTAACTTAGGAAATGCATTTTGAGCTAAATCCAATCTACTTAGTTCAATGCAAAACAAGTCAAATATCCAGATTAAATTAAATCAAGTAAATCAATGAAAATAAAATGAAGTTCAAAGTCAAACCTAAAGTCAACTCTAGTCAACCTAGGATTGACTTAAGTGAAACTTGGTCAAAAGTCAACCCACTAAAATTTGACCAAATTAAATCATCAAAAATATTTCAAATGATTAAATAAACACGTTCAATCAAAATGACAAAGAAATTTGAGTCCATTGAGGCCTAGATTTGGTAAGTTAAATTCCTTAAATCAAAATAACCTAAAAAGGCTACATTGAACTCAAACCCAAGGAAAATTCAAATCACTTTCAACCAATGCACATGGGATGGAGACTAATCCTCTTAAACCTTGCTAATGAGGGAATTAAGATCTAATTAACCTCCTTAACGAAGCCACTTAAGGAACTAAATGACAAAACCCAAAATGAATTTAAAAAATTCACCAAAGGAAGGTAAAATCCATTTTCCCTTCCCTATCTCCCCACCTCTTTAGCCTAGGAACTTGTAAGAGGGATCTAGTAACTTCCAAGCTCTCTTCATGCCCCCAGCCGACCAAGGATTAGCCAAAAGAGCTTTGCTCTCAACCACATAGCAACAACACATACACTCTTCCCCTGGAGATTGAAGTTCCCTTCACCTTCATACATCCAATGAAGCCAAAGCAGCTCTTCCCCTTCCATGTATTCTTAACCATTGCAAACCACCAATGCCAAAATTTTCAATACAAGGGTTGGTCTAGGGAACAATCTGTAAGGAATTAACCCTACTCCTTAGACAAGTAAATTTGATTCAAGATTCTGAAGCTCTAAGATCAATTCTAAAGCCAATCATCTATCAAATTGAGGTATGCCATTAACTAGCTTGAGTTTTTCCTTAAATAATTTGGTTGTGATCATTTTCAAATAAAATGTGATCTTCAATATGATCAAACTATATATATGATCATAGGATATCCTTCAACGATCATGTAGCAATTGAAACCACGTGATTTCATGCCTAGATCATTCACAATTACCAAAACACTATGAACAGCTCTCGACTCCTGTAGAAAATGAAGAAGATGAGTTCTCCACTATCTGATTCATGTATTTGGATCAAACGGTCTAGATCTAGGCAGATCGAATGATTTAAGCCATTTAGGAACCGCAGGATCAATCCGGACCATTCGATCTTAGATTGGACGATCCAAGATCATCCTGCGTAACTGCGCGTGCTGACGTAGCAAGACGTGGGCTCTGCATGGACCAACCCACGCATGCCACGTGGTGGGATGCGCCACGCAAGCACGTGCTACACAGCATGAGGATTCCATGCGGACCTCTTCACTTAAAACTGTTAAATACTATTATTTAACTATTTAAAATCATTAAAAAATAATAAAAACTTATAAAATTTACTAAAAAATAAATATAAATTAGAAAAATACAAATTAAAGCTCAATGGATTCATCTTGATGAGAGGAATCCATACGAATTAAAATCCCCAATTTTTATTTGGTATTTTTCCTTTAATTTGGGTTAATTGAAAAACATTAAACCCAAATTACTCTCAAATTAATAATCCCAATAATTTGAAACTTTAGGGAAAAGAAATTAAGCATAAAACACACCTTAGATAAATTTTTGGGGATTTAATTCTCTCTACTCAAAGGAAATTGAAATTTCATATGCTTAACCTTTAAATTAATCAAATTAATAAATCCTTAATGAAATAATTAGGGAATTTTAATATAACAATCTTAAATCACTCTAATGAACTTTAGTGAACATTAGAACATCATTTAAACTCAATTAAACCTAAAAATCCTTAAATTGACCTAATTATGTAATTAAATGAATTAAATAACTCAATTAACGAATTTTATTAAATCATAGTAAATCAACTAGTTAACAAAATTATGAATAAACCCTCATTGGAAAGATATTTGGTGAGAAATTTATAAAAATAAAACCCATGAATCTCATTTAATTAGGCCTAATTTTAGATTTAATGAAATAATTAAAACCTTAATTACACCCTAATTGTAGATCTAATCAAGATGAAGCTTTGAACATTTGAAACTAGCATGTAACCCCACTTGTCAAAAAATTTTCAATCCCAATTGATCTGTGGATTAGAAATTATTAATTTTCTAAATCCTTAAGTCAATGTTAATCAAATATTAGTTTAAGGAAATTAATTAATCTATTAAATTAAGTGGTAATTCAAACCAATTCTAATCAAACATTAGAAAACTATTAAGAAACTTCTCTAAATATACAATTGAGTGATCAAACTCAATCTTAAGTTAATG
Organism: Cymbidium sinense; assembly: GCA_021442155.1. Lineage (NCBI taxonomy): Eukaryota > Viridiplantae > Streptophyta > Magnoliopsida > Asparagales > Orchidaceae > Cymbidium > Cymbidium sinense. The sequence goes on along the minus strand of JAKCPB010001268.1, from coordinate 102,308 downwards.
AAGTAAAACCTTAGGTTAACAAAATTATTAATTAACTTAAACCTTAAACTTTGAATCAATGAAATTTAATGAAAATACTCATCTCTAATGAATTTAAGAATGAATCTAAAACTTAGGTCAATTAAATCAGATCAAAAAATTAACCTAAGTACTTTAGGTTAAGAGTAATCCATGAACAAACTTAAGGTGGTAATTCATATTAATGAACTTAAACTTAAAGCTTACAAATCCTTGATTTAATAAACTTAAATTAAATTGAAGGAAATCAAACTTTAATCTAAACTTTTTAAATTAACATGAACCAAATCAAATGAAACCCATATAGCTTAATTCAAAATGAAACAAATCAATCAAATTAAATCAAACAAAGCAATTCAAACAAATGAAATTACTCAAATCAAATCTAAAATTCAAAAGGAAAAGAAACATAAAACCAATCCAAACATAAATAACATCGAAAGGATTAACTAAGAAACTTAAGGATCTTAGTTAGACTATTGGAAACTTCATTAGGAATTAGGATGTTGAATGGAAAGAGCTCCATCCAAAAATGGAATCATTCCATTCTTAATTCTTGATAACCTATACAACTTTAACAAAATAAAATAGAATAAAAATGAAATTAGATATTTAAATTATTTGAATTGAAACTGCCCAAAGGTAAAAATTAAACAAAATCAAATGTTGAATTAAAACTTGAACTTAAAGGAGCCTAGCAAAGTCATACCACACAAACTCCTCTTTTACACACAGAAGATCATTTAGGTCATGAAATCTAGATCTAGTTTAGGTCATTTTCTGATTTTCTTTAATCTTCTATATTGTACTTCACATGTCTGTGTGGTGTATTGCTTCAGACTGGATGCTCAGGCTTGTTTGTTAATTAGACTAGATGTTAGGGCATTCTTTCTAGATTTAAAACTATTTTTTACAGGGGGTTGTGTTAAAGGGATCTCTGCAATAAATAAATCATAAAATCATTATTTTCTTGCTGGTGCTGAAAATCCTTTAACATAGTCCATAGGACAGCTAGGCCTGGTAAGCAACTAATGCTAAGCTCATATGTTTGTGAAATATAAATTACTCTATTTGCTGTGTGTATTTCCTAACATTTGTTTTGCAAGGTTTAGGATTTTTTTTAATTTTAAATGTAAATTTGAGCTTAGAATTAGGTTGGGATTTGTGGGGTCTAGAATTAGCAGGAGCTGACCTAACTAGGAGATGGTGCAGTGGTCCCCTGTGGAGCTTGATGGATGTCCCTAAAAGGAGACTTTCCTGGAAAGAAGACCTATAGATCTAAACTTATAGTTTAAGATGGGTTCTATAGGGGCAAAACTCGATTGATTATTTTCTTTCTTTCGGGGTGTACAAAGGTACCCTGCTGCATTAACCTTTTTCTTATGTAATTTAATTTGGCTTGATTTATTTTTAGTCTGTAATAGAAACAACATGCTTTTTTAAGTTTTTTTCTGTGCTATGTTTATGTTGTGATGTATGCCTGGACGTAGGTTCATAGAATAAACTAAATTTTCTACCCAACTAAATCAATTGAAACATAAAAATAAATACAACTCATAATCTTCATATAAAAACCTTGGCATTAAAGCAAGATAAAATATGTAGCAACCCCATAGGTGGATGTTTTAACAACATGCATAAGTCATATTGTTTCACTCTTGATTAAGGAAGGGCTTCCATCTTTGCCAAAGAACCTGGGCTTGACCTGTAAGTGCCTATGATGGAAGAACACATTCTTCTATTCTAATTTGGCCCATAACCTTTTTCTAATTGCATGAAATTAGGCATAAATTGCATTCCTATGACCTAAATGAATCTTGAGTCAAAATTCATAAAACATGGAAAATATGCATTAGTTAGATGCATCCTCATGCCCTAAATGATCTTAGGGATTAGGGAGTGAGTCTAGTTTCATAGATTTCTTTCCTAAAAATGCAATAACCTAGCCATCTTGCTTTCATGTGACCTGACTTCATAAATTTAAAATATGCTTAGGTGGTGTTAGTTGGTAGCCTTCTCCATGCAGGTTGTAAGTTCAAAAGAGTCAGGAATAGGCTAGTTCCCTCGGTTGAGGAGAATGGCCAATGATTTCCAATGATAGAACTTGGTCAAGCATCTGACATGTGTCAGAAGCACTTGTAGACTAGGTTCTGAAGCATCCTTTTAGGAGTAAGTCTTCAACCCTAGGCATTTTTGCAATCTTGTGTTGCTAGAATCTAAGCCTTAGATTTTTAAGAAAATGATAACAAAAATCTAAAATTAAATCCCAAATTTGAAGCCCAATCATAAGATAGTTAAAATGTCTATTGGGTATCCCAATATCAATAGGCATTTCATTCTCTTTCCCATTTGACTCTTGAAAATGACTCTCTCCAATTTGGACCTCTCCCAATTGAATTTTTAAAAATCAATTCTTTGAAAGCTACCTTTGTAGTCTTTAGGAATAACCATTATTTCTTTAATGAGTATTCATAGGAAGAGACCCTTCTAAGATGTAATTAACTAGAGGCTTGCCTTTATAGGAAACCATGATCCCAAGATAAAATAAACTCTATTCTACCTTTCCATGTAGTTCAGGGGAAAATACTCAAGCACACAAAAGGCTCATTAGCCTTAGGAGTCTCTTATTGAAATGATCGAATCTATTACAGGAGAGCATGCTTATCTTTCAAGAAAATATGTTTATTCCTTAATGCCATATTTGGTCATCTAAATAAAATATTTCTAAACTCTATGTGGTGTCATTTCTTTTCTATTCAAAGAAAACACCAATAGATACTTGACACTATATTAGAGTTAGAAAAAGCCTCATCTCCTATTTTACTTAAAATTTGGAATAATATTATTCCTACTTTTTATTCTATTCTTGTGTGGAGAATTTTAAGGGATTATATTGCTATTAATTCTTTACTTTTAAACAAAGGTTTTTATCCACCCTTTAAATGCATGTGTTGCTATCATATTGAGAATGTTAGTCATGTTTTTGTTAATGGTGCCATTACGTCTAAAGTTTGGAGTTGGTATGAGGATTTATTTAAATTAAGTTGTTTTAATGGTAATTTAATTTTAATGCAATTCTTGACTCTTATTTTCTTAATCTTGGGACATATCAAAATTATGGTGGCTATTACTTTGATTTGGTTTTTTTGCTTGAAATGATGTTAAGCATCATAATGTGCCTATGAATTATAAGAGGATTATTGCTAGGACTAAAGATAATATTTTTTCTTTACATAAGGCTTCTCTTCTTAGTGGTACTAATTTTAGAGGTTGCAAGTTTCTTGCCTCTAAATTGGGTATCAGTTTTTCTTATTATGAATTGTCTCTAGATTCTAAAATTATTCATTGGATTAAGCCTATTAAATGTTGTATTAAAATTAATATTGATGGATCAGTTGCATAGAACAAGTCAGGTTGTGGTGGTATTTTTAGAAATAATCTTGGGAATATTATCTTGGATTTTTCCATTCCTCTCTCTACTAATTTTGTTATTTTTGCTGAATTGTTGGTTGTTTATCATGCACTTAAGCTTTGTTTGTATAGAAATTTTCATACTATTTGGTTGGAATCTAATGCTGAGATGATTATTGTTATGGTCAATTCTAACCATAAGGGTAATGCTGAGCTTTTTTATTTAATTAGAAATATTAAAGCTATTATCACTAAACTCTCTTTTAAAATTACTCATATTTTAAGAGAAGGTAATGATTGTGTGGATTTCTTAGTTGGTTTGGGTTGTAATCTCTCTGATTTTACTTTGTTTACCAATGTGAATATTTCTAAGAAATTAAGAGGGCTATCTAATTTAGATAAATCTGATTTTCCTTATGTTAGATTTTCTTAGATTTTTTTTCTTGCTTTTCTGTTGGTGGTTTTTGTGGGGATTCTATTTGGGAGCTTCTGGTGGTTTTGGTTTATTCGGTAATTATTTTCTCCTATTCTTTCTTGGGCGCTTTATATTCTTATTTTATTCTTGTATTTTATAGGTTAGAATGTTGGCTTTTGTTTTTTTTTTGTTATCACTTTATTGTCAATTATTGCTCTTACTTTTATTGTGGTATCTCTTGTGGGTTTATTTTTTGGCTTTTGGTTGGTTGGTTGGCTTTCTTTGGGGGCTTTGTGGTTGGTCTCCTTGAGCTTCCTGGTTTTTGCCTCTCTAGATGTGATGTTGGTTGTGCTTCTCTTCCTTCTATTTCATTTTAGCTAGTTGGGTTTGGTTTTGGGTGTGCTACTTTCCTTTGTGGCATTGGTGGTTGTCTTACTTATTTTGGTTGGTGATTCTTGTGGTCTTTTGGTTTCTTTAGTCGGTTAGAGTTGGTGAGCTTCTTTGGTTGCTTCTCTTCTCCCCCTTGCATCTATTTGTAGTATTTCCTCCTTGGTTGGTGACTTTGTTTCTTTCTCCTACTACTTTTGGGTGGTTGGATGGTTGTGCTATCTTGGAATTTTTTCTTTGTTGGCTCAATTTTTTCTGCTGTTGCCTAGTTTGGCTAGTGGCCCTATTATTGTTCTTCCTTTTTTGGTGGCTGGTTCTAGATCTTTATTAGTTATTGGTGTGTGCTCGAGTGCCTTTTGAGGTTTGTTGGCTGTGATGGCTAGGATGTTTAGTGTTTTTTGTTGGTTGGTAGCATTTTTGTGACTAAAACCCTCTTTTTGGAGTTTGGATACTCACAAATTTTTGTTGCCCCTTCTAAAGTTTGTGAATGATCCTGAGCCTTTTCTTTAGATTTTCTTTCATTTCTCATTATGTCTATTTATTTTCTTTTAATTGTGCTTATCTCCGCTTAGGTTTTTTGTCCTACAGGTTTCCTTCGTTTGCTCTTGGGTCTCTTCAGGTGGTATGCTAACCTTTCGAGATTCTATGCTGTAGCTATTCATATTTTAGTTTTCCATTGGCTTTCTATTTTCTTTTGTATTAGTTAGAGGACTTTTCTCATTAGGTCTTTCTGTAGCTCTTTGGGCAATAGTCTATGAGATTTATCTCCTTTAAGGATGTTGTATCCTTAACTTTTGGTAATAAAAATTTCTCTTTTTACCAAAAAAAAACCCTAAACCCTAAAAACCCTATTGCCTGAACCCTAAACCCTAAACCCTAAACCATAAATCCTAAACCTTAACCTAAACCCTAAAATAAACCCTAAACTAAACCCTAACAAAAAAACTCTCTCTAAACCCAAAACTAAAAACCTAAACCTAAAACTAAATAAAACCTAAAAAATAAAATAAATAAAAAAACCAAAACCTAAAATAAAATAAAATAAAATAAAATAATAAAACCTAAGCTAAAACATAAACCTAAACCTAAAAAATAAAATAAAACGAAAATAAAAATAAAATAAAATAAATAAAACCTAAACGAAATGAAATAAAATAAAATAAACCTAAGAATAAAAATCCTAAATAAAATAAAAACTAAATGTAAAATAAAAATAAAATAAACCTAAAATAAAATAAAATAAAAACTAAATAAAAACCTAAACCTAAAAAAAACTAAAACCTAAATCCTAAAGTAAAAAGAAAAACATAAACCTAAAACAAAAATAAAATAAACAAAATAAAAAAAAAACTTAAAATGAAACTAAAATAAACTAAACTAAAATAAATAAAACATAAACCTAAAGCTAAATTACATAAAATAAAATAAACAAAAAATGAACCTAAATGTAAACTAAAAAATAAAACCTAAAAATAAACCTAAAATAAAAACCGAAAACCTAAACCTAAAAAATAAAATAAACTAAACCTAAAATAAAAACCTTGAAGCCGTAAATCTAAACCCTAAACCCAACCCAAAACCCAAAGGCAAAACCTTAAACCCAAAACCCACAAACCTACACCCTAAACCCTAGCCCTAAGCATAAAAAAAGCAGCCCCAAACCACAAACCACAAACCCTAAACCCCAAATCAGTTACTCTGGTGGTTATGGAGGTGGGAGGAGTGATAGAGGTTCTGATGGGTTATGGAGGAGAGAGAGATCAGGATATTATGGTGGATTACGCTTCGAGGCTAGGTGGTTATAGGAACAAGGAAAGCGAAGACAATCCAATCTCTAATTATGAAACTATGCCTTTACGGTGAGATAATTTTAGTTATCTAGGGTTTTTTGATTTGCTCATGCTCATTTTTTATCTATGTCGCCACTTGTGTCTTAGAAAACTTGGTGTGTTACTTGGTTGATGAAATCAAAAGGAAGAAATATTGAATTTGAATTTATTCTCTATTAAAAAAAACCCACTAAACCTAAACTTAACTTGACCCTAGGTAAGGGTAAACCTAAAGCCACTAGGCCACAAAAAACTGAGCCAGGCCCAAGCTCTGGGTACTGAGCCTAGGCCCTACAGGCCCTTAGGCCCTGTTCCCTGGAGCCTGAGCCCTAGACTAGGCCCTGGGCCTGACCCTGTGCAGCTACCAACTAACCAACCCTAAATCTTACCATAATCTACCCCTGTCTAAACCTAAATTCTAAACCATTAACCCTACCATAAACTGACCCAACCTGTGCCTAAACTCTAAATCCTAAACCCTACCTAAACCCACAACCACAAACTGAGCCACACCCTGACTAACCCTAACTCCCCTACGTTAAACCTAACCATGGCCTTCCCCAACTAACCCTAACCCCCCCCAACCCTAAACCTAAAAACCAAAACTCCCTCCCTCCCAAGCACTCTCTTCTCTCTGGCAATTTTTGCATCCCAATTAGTGGAGCGTCCCCATTTAGGGATCTCTGTAATTTTTGCTTCAATTTTAACTAAATTTAAAGGCTTGAATGGCATTTGTGTGATTACATGATGCTTCATCCTTAATCATGGCTTTGGTGAGTTCGATTCATATGGCTCCACCTCAAATTTTGGATGCTTTGGCTAGGACATCATTTTTGGGATTGATCAAATGCTTCAAATTCTAGTAAATCATTTAAGGAAGCACTCTCTAGTAAGGCTTCTCACCTTGTTGGTTAATCATATTTCTACTTCTTTTCATGGTTTGCTAGTCACTATGTGCTCTGATGTGGATGTTGAATTGTTGGTGAAACCATTTGAATTCTCTCTTGTTAGAAAATTTGCTTTACGTCATCTGAATTTGGATAAAATATGCACCTTTTTTCACCATCTTAAGCTTATGGGAGCCTTCTCGATTGGTCTGATTGACCCTCGGCATATTCTGATTCAACTTTCTAATGATCTAGATTATTTACATATTTTTCCACATCACTCTTACTTCATCTTTAATTGTCAAATGCGCTTACTGAAGTGGTCACCCCTTTTCAACATTAATGAGGAATCTCTTATTATCCTTGTGTGGTTATGTCTTCCTAATATTCCCATTCATTTTGTTACACATCATGTGCTTTTTGCAGTTGGGGTTCTTTTTGGTCGGTCTTTGCAACTCGACCGAGACCACTGAGCGATCTCGTCCTTCTGTGGGTCAGATCCTAGTGGAATTAGACAACTAAAAAATACCCTAGGAAAGTTTGGATTGGCTCTGAAAAATACAGGTATTCATAAAAGTTTGAATTGGAGAATCTTCTAGTTTTTTGTTCTAACTATAAAATTCATGGCCATGAAAATTTTGATTGCTTTATTCTCCATCCTCATTTAAAAAAGAGAAATCCTCCCAAATAAAATCTTGTTCCAAGTTATAAGCCGATCCCTAAATATGTTCAAAAATCAACCTTAGATCCTAAGAATGGTATGAAGGCTGCTATTGAGGTTGATTCCTTGAATATCAGGGTCATTTCTATTGAACCAATTTTGAATCCTACTATTGCTATGGCTTCGGCTGATTTTTAAATGGGAAAGATGATTTACCTCGTACCTCTTCTTTAAATTTAAAAATTTATAATGCAGAGAATAAAAAATTTTCAAGGTTATTTGATGATGATTCCGTTTCCTTTGATTCTATCCCTGCTTCTATGCTGACTTTGATCGATGAAAATTAAGTTTTTAATGAGGGTTTAAACAATGTCAAGTAGGCTAAAAATATTTTTGATCTGGATTTAACTGTCTATGCTTTTAATGGTTCTAAATCATCACAGTCTCTCATTTTCAATCTTGATACTCATGTTAATCCTACTTTTCAACTTAATTTGGATTTGGAAGAGGGTGAACTCCCCTATAAACACTTGGAGAAGTCTCCTAAATTGGTGACCAATGTTACTAAATCTTACTCGAATGATGACTCTAAGGGTAAAGGAAATGGTTTTCAAACTTATCATGCCAAAAAAAAACAAAATGTTAAAAATTAACCTCACAAACTGTCTAAAAACACTATATCTGCTACAACCTCTCACTCCTCTCTTAATTTACCTTTTCTTTCCCCCTTTTTACTTTCATTATGTTTAATTTTTTTGTTGGGAACATTGGAGGGATTGGTACCCTTTATATTCAGAATCGTATTAGAAATCTTTGTCTTATTTATAATATTTCTTTACTCATTATTTTGGAACCTTATATTCATTCGAATAAAATTAATCATGTTGCTAGAATGATCGGCTATAATAAATTTTACTCCAATGTTAGTAATAAGATATGGTGTTTTGGAATAATTTCATTGAGGTTTTATTAATGATGACTTTCAACAAGTTGTTAATGCTCAAATCTCTTATGGTGACTATTGTGTTTTGGGCACTTTGTTTTTTCTTCTTATAGATGCAGTTGAAATCTCCTTTGGGATAATTTGAGAAATTTTGCTACCTCGATCAACAAACCTTGGTTTGTCGGTGGTGATTTCAACACTATCTTATTTTCTTCAGAAATGGTGGGGTAGTTGCTCTCCCAACATTCATTCTATGGAAGAATTTTCCAATATGATCTTTGATTGGAATTTAGTTGATATTGGCTTTAAGGGTTCTAATTACACTTGGCAAAACTCTAGACTTTGGCAAGGTTGTGGGATTTTTTTAATACTCATTGGATTACTCAATAGCCTATTAGTTATGTTGATCATTTAAGCAGAACCTTGTCTAATCATGCTCCTCTTCTAGTTTCTACTAAACATAATTCTAATAAATTAAAAAACTCCTTTCCTTTTAGATTTTAGAACATATGGATTCAGCATATTAATTTCCTTGATGTTGTAGCTAAGAATTTAAAAGCTCCTTTACATCCTGATACTTCGATTATGGGGATGGATAAGCTTTGGTTTAAACTTAAAAGACTTAAATAAAATTTGGGTTGGTGGAACAAGCATTATTTTAAAAACCTTTTTACTAATATTAAAGACATGGAAAATTTGGTTTATGATCTAGAAGTCTCTATTATGTCTAATCCTTCTAAGCTTTCAGAATTGATTGAAGCGAAAGATAAACTTGTCAATTTTTAAAATATGGAAGAGACTTACTGGCACCAAAAAGTTGGTAGTAAAGATATTACAGATGGTGACAGGGATACTAGGTATTTCCATTTTTGGGTTAACAAAAAGAGAGCTTTGAATAATATTCAAAAAATTAAAAATGACTATGAAGATTGGATTATGGAGAAAAAAGAGATTAAGGATTCAATAATTACTTTATTACTATGCTTAAAAATAATTTCTCTTATGAAGCTATTTCCAAATTGCACCTGATTCTTTCCATTATTAATAATAATGATAATGATTTGCTTACCATTGTGCCTAATGAAGATAAACTTTTTAATGTTCTAAATAGCATGAACATTGATTCTATTGTTGGTCCGAAGGGTTTCACTACTTATTTTTTTAAAAATGTTGGTTTATAATTAAAAATGCTTTGATTAAGGCTGTGATTAATTTTTTAATAATCCTTTTCACAGATATTTTCTATTACTTTTATTGTCATACCAAAAAAGATAACCTAGATTATTTGGGTGGTTTTAGACCTATTTTATTGTAGATTCTTCGCTGATTTCTAAAATCCTTACCAATGACTTAGTCCTTTACTTAATAAAATTATCTCCCTCAACCCAACTAGTTTTGTTAGATGTAAATCTATTTTTGACAATATTTGACTTGCTAAAGAACTAATTCATGATCTTGATGCCAAGACTAGAGGGGGCAACAGTCTTTTCAAATTAGATATAACCAAAGCCTTTGATAACATCTCTTGGGACTTCCTTTTCTAAATTTTAATTTATTTGGGTTTTCTAAAAAATTATTTTTCTTATCAAAATTGTCAATAATGCTGGTTTTCAATTTTCCTTAATGGGGAAGCCCTAGGTTTCTTTCCCTCTTCCCATGGCTTAAGATAAGGGGATCCCTTATCTTTAGCTTTATTTATTAATGCTATTGAGTACTTATCTAGGAGCATCAATGATTTATTCTTAAATAATCATAGTATGTACTACATAACTCTTGGCGGTCTCCCTATTTCCCATCTAAGTTTTGGCAATCATTTTATTTTTTTTTGCAATGCTTCTATTCATCACATCAAGCATCTTAAGAAATTTTTAAATAAATTTGGTGCAGAAAGCGGTCTTATGATAAATGATAACAAATATTTTATCATTTACTAAAATCAATCAAATCCTTCATATCACTAATTTTAAACATCAATAATTACCTCTTAAGAACTTGGGTGCTCCACTCTTTAAAGGCCCAAAACCATCTCTCTTTGATGAGTTAATTCAAAAAATTTCAAATAAAATATCTATTTGGGAATTCCATTTACTATCCTTTGGTGGTAGGCTCACTATCCATAAAAACATTCTCAACTCTATGTTTATTTATTTGATTCAGACTATTATTCCCACTAATGCTACACTTATCAGAATTGATTGTTTGATTAACAAATTTTTTGGGCCTCCAATAATTCTTCTAAAAGAATGCATTGAACATCTTGGAATAAATTTTGTGGTTCTTTGGTGAAGGTTCTCTTGGTTGCAAACCTATTTATGAAGCTATCACTGCATTTTCTCATATACTCTGGTGGAATTTTAGAAAGAATGATAGCCTTTGGGTTAATTTTATGATGAAAAATATTGTCAAGGTAAAACCCCTCTTAACTATGCTTATAAAGTTGGTGACTCTCCGATTTGGAAAAGGCTTTGTTCCATTAAATAGGTTGTTGAATCATTAATATCTTAGGGTATCCAGTCCAGTTTTTCTTTTTTCTATCAAGAAAATTGAAGGGGGGTCAGTTCTATTAACACCCATTTATCTACCCACTCTAATACTCCTATCAAAGTTAATTATTTTTGGCTTAATAACAATTGGAATGAAAACAAGCTTGAGAACTATATCCCTATTTCTCTTATTGATAACTTTAGATATTTTCCCATTTCATCTAACAAACCTGGCAAAATTCTTTTTAAACTTTCTCATAATGGTGATTTTGTTCTTAAAGAGATTTGGAACTTAATTAGAGATGAACATCACCCTTCTAATGTTTTTATCAAACTTTGGAACATTATCATTTCCATTTCCAATTTGGTTTTAGCTTGGAGGATTTTGAATAACTATATTCATGTGGACTCTTTGCTCTAGACTAAAGGGTTTTATTTACCTTCAAAGTGCTATTGTTGTTTTCATATTGAAAATGTAAATCATGTTTTTATCAATGGAGCTATTGCTTCTAAATTATGGTTTTGGTATGATGATTTATTTAATACCAAATATTTTCATGGTTCTCTTTCTTTATATCAACTTTTAGAATCCTATTTCAAAAACACTATGAAAGGTCATATAAAGGTTTTAAATGCTATTACCATTATCTTGTTCATCTGGATGGATAGAAATGATGCTAAAAATCATGGTTTTCCTATGAACCATAAAAGGATCCTGGCTAGAACTAAACAAAAAATTTATGCTCTTTTTAATGCCAATCTTATTACTAACATTCATTTCAGAGGTTACAAATTTGTGGATAAAAAATTGGTAACATTTTGCTTGCTCTGGACTCTCATAAAGGTGCTAGGATTATCCATTGGATCAAACCTAAAGACAATGTGAATAAAGTTAATGTTATTGGTTCTATTACTTCCAATAAAAATGGTTTTGGTGGTATCCTTAGGGATTCTAAAGGTACAGTCATTTGTGCTTTTGCTTTTCCTCTCAAAGCATGTTTTGTTCATTATGAGCTATGGCTATTAATAAATTGAAATTTGTTTGAATAAAGGTTTCCTCAACATCTAGATTGAAGTTGATGCTCTCTTGCTTCTTGACATCTTTAATTCCAATAAAAATGGGAATGTTGAGTTATTTTATCTTCTTAATCATACTAAAATTCTACTTTCTCATGTTTGTTTTAAAATTTCCCACATCCTTCATGAAGGTAATTCTTGTGTTGATTATTTAGCTAATTTTGGTGCCAACTTAATAGATTTCACTTTATTTAACAACTAAACATTGCCTAAATTATTAAGAGGTTTGGTTAATTTGGATAACACTTGATTGCCTTGTCTCAGATTATAATTTCTTAACTTGGTTTTATTATTGGTTTTATATCATCCTTTGTTTTTGTTTTACCCTCTTTAAACCATCTTTGGGTTATGGTGATCTACTAATTTTCCCTCTTTGGGTCTATGTTTTGAACTCATGCTTTTTATTTTGGCCTAGTTGTTGCTCCCTGGTGGTTTTTGTAAGTGTAGCCTAGGGTGTTTTGGTTTTTTCAGCTTGGTGGTTTCTGACTGCCTGGCTGGGCTTTTATTAAAATTTTCCCTTTGTTGTTTCTTATTTCCTCCTTCTAGGTTGCAGCTTTGGCTATTGTAGGCTTTTCTTTCTATATGGGTTTTTCATCCTTTCTAGCATACTTTCAAACCTATTAAATCTGCTATGGTGGTGGTTAACAGTGTGGCTTTGTTGGCTAGCTTTATTGGCTGACATTTTTGGCTTGTTGGGTTGGTTGCATGGCTATTTTTTGTGGTTTATCTTTGGCTTGATTTAGGCATGGTGGAGGTGGTTGGCAAGTTTTGTTGATTAGGGCATGGTGGTGGATTCATTGTTTATATTTTATTCTTTTGGTTATGAGTTTGACCTCCTCCTGTACTACTATGGCTTTGGATTTGGGTATTGTTCTGAAATGGCTAGTTGATGGCTACTATGTGGTTGTTATTTGGCTTTGACTACTAGTGGTTGGGTTGGGTGCCTTTATTGCTACTATTTTTGTTAGTTGGATTATTTTCTATCTTACTAGGCTTTATATCTTTCTGTCTCTGGCTGGCTTTCCTACCCTAATGGAATAGCTTTTATTTTGCCTTGATTGGCTTTGGTTGTTATTGTCTGTCTCTACCCTTTCCTGGGCTGTCTTGGATGGTTTTGGCTTGATGACTATAGTTGGTCTTTATTCTGATGTTTTTGGGTTGGATGACTTGGTTATTCTACTATTGAGGTAGTTTGCTAGGAGGATTTGTTGGATGGCTAGACTGGTTGGAGGGGTGGCTGCAATGGCAAGTTTTTTCTGCTCCTTTGGTGACTATTCTGGGAACCTGCTGGTTGTCTTTTAGTGTTTTTTTTGTTAGTTTTTTCCCTGACCTCTTTCTACGAACACCCCTTTCTTGTTTGGGTAACCTTGCTCAACACACACATTTTCCTATTAAGCTAGGTTATTTTATTATTGGCTCCTTTTTGTTTTGTTGAGGTAGGATTTGAGCACTTATGATTTTCATTTTTTCTCTTGTTTGTCTCTGTTTAGTGTTGTTACCCATATCATAATGTTCGCTCCTCTTGATTTTGTTAATCCTTTTGGTGGTGGCATTGGTGGTGCTCCTTTGTTTTTGCTACTATCCTTGTGGGTTGCTTGTTTATCTATCTTGCTTGGTTGTTCAAGTGGATTGGTGGTTGGATGTTATCTTTGAGGGTTTTGCAGTTTTAGGACCATCTTTGGATAATGTGCTACATGAGGTATGTTGGCAATGATGGCCTTGATGTTTCCCACTCTTTCTTCCATTCTCTATATGTAATTGTAACCCTTCTCCTAAGTTTGGATGCTTACATATAGTATTGCTGGAGATGACTATAATTAAGCCTTTCTTACTTACCCCTTTATCTACTTTTACTTTTTTATGCTTGATTAGTTGTACTTTCAAAAGTATGTTGCGATTTCTTTACGTGGACACTCTGCAATGGATCTTGCTACATCGAAGGACCATATGAAGTTGGTCGCTTACATAGATTTTAGTTATTACTTGGTCATTTTGTTCTTAGCTTTCTTTCCTAATTATTGTAATAGTTAGGGGTTTATCTCTTTAGGACTTATTGTAGCTATTTGGGCATTAGCTTAGATTTACCCACTAGAACTTTGTACCTTTTCGTGGCAATAAAATTTTCCTAATTTTCCAAAACCTAAACCCTAAACCCAAAATAAACTGACCTTAAGCCCTAAACCCCAAACCCTAAAACACTAAACTCTAATCACTAAACTAACCCTAAATCCTAAACCCTAAACCCTAAAAATCCTAAACCTTAAACCCTAAACTCTAAACCCTAAACCCTAAACTCTAAACACTAAACAACCTAAACTAACCTCAACCCTAGCTAACCCTAAACCCTAAAACCCTTGCTAAAAGCCTAAACACTAACCCTAAACTAAATCCTAAATAAACCTTAAACCTAAAACCCAAAACCCTAAACCCTAAACCCTAAACCCTAAAAACCTAAAAACCTAAACCTAAACAAAATAAAACCTAAAAGTAAAATAAATAAAAAAACCTAAACTTAAATAAAATAAAATAATAACCTAAACTAAACCTAAAAATAAAATAAAATTAAAAAATTAAAAAACTAAAATAAAATAAATAAAAACCTAAACTAAACTAAAAATATAATAAACCTAAAAATAAAAAACCTAAATAAAATAAAAACTATACATAAAATAAAAATGAAATAAACCTAAAATAAAATAAAATAAAAACTAAATAAAAACCTAAACTTAAAAAATAAACCTACAAAAATAAATAAAAAATAAAACCTAAACCCTAAACTAAAAAAAACCTAAACTTAAAATAAAAATAAACTAAACTAAATAAAATAAACCCAAACCTAAACTAAAATAAATAAAACCTAAACCTAAACTTATAATAGACTAAACCTAAACCTAAACCAATTTAATAAAATATATAAACTAAAAATAAACCTGAACCTAAAATAAAAAAATAAAACCTTAAAATAAACCTTAAATAAAAACCTAAAACCTAAACCTAAACCTAAAAAATGAAACTGAAATAAATATACCTAAAATAAAAAACTAAACTAAATAAAAAAATAAAACTAAATAAAAATTAAAAATAAAGTAAACTAAAATAAATAAAGAATAAACTAAATATACTGAATAAACCTAAACATACCGGTTACTTAATTTTTTTTTTTAAAATAAAAATCTTAAACCCTAAATCCTAAACCCTAAACCCTAAACCCTAAACCCTAAACCTACAACCTAAACCTACAACCCTAAACCATAAACACTTTACTTTTATAGCTAAACTAAAAAAAATAAATCTAAATAAAAATAAAAATAAATTAAACTAAAATAAATAATTAATAAACTAAATATACTAAATAAATATAAACCCTGTTTTAATTTAAAACTTAAACCCTAAATCCTAAACCCTAACCCTAAATCCTAAACCCTAAACTTATAAACCTAAACACTAAACCCTAAAACCCCAAACCCTAAAGTTTAAACCTAATCAAACCTAACGCCTAAGCCTAAAACTAACACCAACCCTAAACCCTAAACTTACAACAACCTAAACCTAAATCCTAAACCCTAAACACTAAACATATATATGAAAAAAAAATGAACCCTAACCTTAAACCTTAAACCCTAAACCCTAAACCCTAAACTGCAACCTAATCCTAAACCCTAAAACCTAAAAACTAAACTTAAACTAAAACTTAAACCTAAACCCTAAATACCAATAAACCATAAACCTAAACCCTAAACCATAAACCTAAACCCTAAACCCCAAACACTAAAAACCTAAACCGAAACTAAATAAAACTAAAAAATAAAATAAGTAAAATACCAAAACCTAAATAAAATAAATAAAACAGAATAAAATAGACATCTAAAGTAAAACCTAAACATAAACCAAATCCTAAACATAAACATAAACCTAAAAATAAAATAAAATAAAAAATAAAAACTAAACAAAATATAAATAAATAAAAACCTAAACTAAGCTAAAAAATTAAATAAACCTAAAAATAGAAAACCTAAATAAATAAAACCTAAACCCAAAATAAACTAAACCTAAACCCTAAACTAAATATAATAAAATAAACTAAAAATAAACTTAAACATAAATGAAAAAAATAAAACCTACAAATAAATTTAAAATAAAAACCTAAAACATAAACCTACAAAAATAAAACAAAAACCTAAACCTAAACCTAAAAATAAAAAAAAGAAAACCTAAACCTAAAAGAATAAACAAAAACCTAAACTTAAACCTAAACTAAAATAAATAAACCTAAAATAATAAAACTAAACTAACTAAAAATATAAAGTAAACCTGAATAAAAATTAAAAATAAAATAAACTAAAATAAATAAAAAATAAACTAAATAAACCTAAACTTACTAGTTTACTTCATTTAAAAAATACCCTAAACCCTAAACCATAAACCCTAACCCTAAATTCTAAACTCTAAACCCTAAACCCTAAAACTAACCCTAAACTGGAAACCTTAAACTAAAAACCCTAAACATACAACACTAAACCTACAGACCCTAAATCCTGTTGGCTTAATTAGCCTCATGTTCAATTTGATTAATTTTGATGATAACAAACAAATGCTTGGATGTTCTAATGAATATTTTTATGTGTTTCGATATATCAATTGCTAATTACATATCCAATACATCTCACAAATTGTTAGAAGAAATTGCAAGAATAAAAGAATGAAAGGGATAATGTGAAGCTCATGATTTTAGGTTATATGACTATTCATATGAGTTCTTTGGCATGAATCAATTTGCTCACAACCTAACATACTATTTTAATGAGGTTAATTTGTATAAATCTTTATTTAATTAACATTCAATTATATGTTTTTCTACATAGCAATAAAATTGTCAAAGTAATAAATGATCATAACTATTAAGTATAATTATTTTATTTACTTAATATAATTAGGTATTTTAATTTAATTTGCTGGTTATATGATAACTAACATATTTATGATTATATATAAATTATATCATAATTTTAAATATCACATGTCAAAATTAACAAAAATATATAAAATTTTGTATTTTAGCCAAAGTCATTGTTTAATCAAAGAATTCATCTGATTTTATCTCCATCGGATTCCTTGGATTTTTTCATTTAAAATAAGTGGTTACATGACCCACTTTGCGTTAAAATTGAATTTATTATGATTTTTAAACATTACTTGATTTTAATAATGGATGCATGCTACATGCTTTGAATATATTAAGAGCTACATGTGATTACTTTTGACTTTCCCATGTGAATAGCCGAATTTTTGCTGCTAAATTTAATATTTGTTTAATATAAATTATATTTTTATTGAATATTAAATTATCACATGATAGCATGAGGTTGTATAATATATTTCTTTGAAATAATTTTTAAATGACCTTCTTGCCTATAAATAGCCCTCATTCTCTTCATGAAAGCATCCCTCATTCAAAATTCAAAATCTCTCCAGCAAATCTAAGAGAAAATCTCTTAAATGTTCTTTCCAAGTGTTCTCCAAATATTGCAAGATCAAATCCTTGGTTTGGAAGCTTCAACATCTTCAACGGCAAGCCTTTTAAATTACTTGAGTTTGTTTTCTTGATCTTAATACTCTTAGTTGTTCATGCTATTTTCACCATCTATTTCTTCTTTCTAATTTATACTTTTGGTGGATTAGTCTTTGAACATTGGTTTTCACATCAAAGCTTCTCAATCATTTTTTTGGTGAAAACTCTGTGATAATTTGTAGGATCTATTTCAACTTGCTGAAATTTTAGCTTCCTACAAATTTCTTTTGGTTTCTTGAAATATTTCTTCTTTGGTCTTATTTTGAAAGATCATTTATTCTTAGATCTATTTTAAGCATTTTAAAATAAATTATTATGCTGAAATTATTTTCATATTTTCTAGATCTCTCTTTTTTTTTTAATTGAAAGCTTACTAGCCAACTTAGATCTATCATATACTTATTTTTTTTATTTTGTGATCATTAGCATTAATTGAAAGAATCTTTTGGTTAAAAAAAAATTACTCCTTGCTGAAATTTATCTTATCATGAAAAGAATATTGTGAATTTATTTTGAAATCATTTTGTATTATTCTACAAATTATAATAACTTAAACATCCTAGTAAGATCACTTTAAGATATTTATTTTTATTAAGTGAGCATTTTGCTTGCCAAATTTTTTGAGTTGTAAAGTGATCATTTATAAGTTGTGAGATCACTTTTGAATTTGATTTCTTGGTATATTTGTGAGAGATTTACTTTATCAAAATTTATTATTTTGTATTTTTTTTTGTGTTGTAAAATTTATTTTGGGGTTGTACTTTGTAGAGAGAGTACATATTGTTGTGGGGTTGTACTGCCCTTATAGAGAGTATTTTTTTGTAAACCATTTTCATTTAGTGGATTCCTAGTGGGTATAGGACGAGGCCATTTTTGGGGTTTACCAACCATAAAAAATCGTGCCTCTTGTCTCTATTTACTTTATTGTATTTTATTTTTGCATTTAGAATTATATCTTATCATTATAAAATCAAAATCTAATTTTCTATTTAAAATTAAAATTTAAGTTTTGAAAATTTTAATATTACCCAATTCCCCTCTTGGGTGCTATAGTGTCTCACATTGGTATCGAGCCTAGGCTCTTTATTGGCTTAACATCCAAGAGTAAATCTTTTCACTATGGCACAAGGTTTCACAAAGGGTTCATTACCTGAGGGACAATCCACTCATAGACCTCCACTTTAGATAGTGTACCATTTGATTATTGGAAAAATAGAATTAGTACATTCTTAAGAGGTCAAGATGCACGATGTGGTATATGTTGACACATCAATATCATACACCCACAAGAGAAGTAAATGGCATTAAAGTAGAAAACCTTTTGAGGAATGGTCTATAGTGAAAGAGAACTTGATGAATTAAATGGGCTTGTAATACTTTACATTGTGCTTTATTACTGATGATTACATGAAAATTTCTATGTTAAGTACCAAAAGAAATATGGGATAAACTTATTATAACTTATGAAGGAACTAGTGAAGTTAGAGATGCTCACATAAATAGACTTGTTCATGATTATGAGTTATTTCATATGTCTCCTTCAATCTATTTCGATATGTATACTAGATTTTGAAAATAATTACATTACATTCTCTTGGAAAAACATATAGAATCAAGACTTAGTTTATAAGATTCTTAGATGTCTTCCAAAAGAATGGGAAGCTAAAGTAACTATTAGTGAAGCTAAAGATTTATCTACTTATCCACTTGATCGTTTTTTGGGTTCTTTGATAGCACATGAACAGTTATTGCTCAAAGGGATAAGATGGATAACTCAACAAAAAGGAGAAGGAGAAAGGAAAAGCCATTGCACAAGTTGATGATAGTGATGAGCATAACACCTCAAGCTCATGGTGATTGTGATGAGGTGGTCATGCTTTCCAAAAGGCTTGGGAACTTGCTAAGGAAGAAGAATCAAAGGTATAAAAAATCTAAAATTATAAATTTCAAACTAAGAAATTTCCTACAGTGAAGGGATCATTTGTTATCATAAAAAGCCCGGACACATAAGAGGTGATTGTCCGTAACTTATTGAATCAAAGAAAAAGAAATTGATGTAAACAAAAGAAAAATATGAAGGAGAAAAAGTACCATAAGAAGAAGAAGACTTTATGGGCCAATCCAGATTCAAATGAATCAAGTACTAGCTCATCGATGAAGAGGTCAACATATGTCTTACGAAAAATGGAGAATTTGACTTAGATTCTCAAGAGGTATGTAATGATATATCTTATGATGAATTAGATGATACTTTTAATGATTTAGTTATTGAATATAAAAAATTAAAAGAAAATACAAAACCTTAGAAAAGAACATAAAATTTAGATATGCATTTTTGTGATTTAAAAATGAATGTGATAATTTTAAAAGTAAAAATACTTCTTATTAAATTGTTCCTTAGTTGTAATAAACTTGAAAGAGAGAATATCTTATTAAAAGCAAGATTAGAATTATGTTTAAAATCACAAGTTCATTATAATACTTCATCAAGAAAACATTTAATAAAATTATTTGCATCATACACATCCCACTCATATATCTTATAATTATCATTCTAAATCATATGCAAACACTAATGTTTGGTGCAACTATTGCAAAAAAGGGCATATTTCATTTGATTGCTATGCACAAAAAATACAAAAATACTAAGCAATCATCTTATGTATGGGTACCAAAAGGTACAAACACTACACAAACCATGCATGCTAAATATCTTACTTAAATTTAGAATGTGGACCCAAACATGTTTGGGTTCCAAAAGTTAACATGTGAGTTTATTTTGTAGGAATGCCTTCAAAGCAAAATCAAAGAAGGCATGTGGTACTTGGACAAAGGGATGTTCAAGACATATGACGGAGATAAAGATAAATTCACAACTTTAGAATCAAGTGATGGAGGATTTGTTACATATGGAGATAATGCTAAGGGAAAATCATTGGCATTGGTTCTATTTGTAAGAATTCTATCACTTTAGATAAAGTTTTTCTAGTAGAAGGATTAAAACATAATTTAATTTCTATTAGTCAATTATGTGATAAAGGTTTGAATGTAGTATTCCATGCATCATATTGCATTATAAAAAAATAATGAAAATGTTTTGCTAGTAGGGAAAAGATAAAAAAATATTTATGTCATTGATTTAGATAGCTTTCATGATGTAAATTTAAACTTACTTTGTTTTAAAAGCACTCATGATGATATATGGTTATGGCAAGAGACTATGTCATATTAACATGCACACACTTAATAAAATTGCTAAACTTGATTTAGTAGTTGGTTTGCCTAAATTAAATTTTCATTCAAACTATGTTTGTGATGCATGTATTCATGGTAAACATTCTAGAAGCTCATTTAAAAGTAAAATATTGTTTCTACTTCTAGACCTCTAGAATTATTACACATGGATTTATTTGGTCCTATTAGCACCAAGCTTAGGTGGAAAAATTATGGTTTTGTGATTGTTGATGATTTCTCTAGATATACTTGGGTCTTATTTGTAACTTACAAGGATGATGTTTTTGGTGAGTTTAGAAAGTTTTCTAAATATATTCAAAGAGAACAAGGCCTTTTGATTAATAGGGTTCAAACCGATCATGGTGGAATTTGAAAATAAATTATTTGAGGATTTTGTGATGAACATGGGATTAGACATAATTTTTCTGCACCTAGAACTCCCCAACAAAATGGAGTAGTAGAGAAAAATAGAATATTAATTGAATTAAGTAGATCTATGCTTGATGAGTATAAATTGCCAAAATATTTTGTAAGCAGAAATACCGCATGTTATGTAATGAAATGGATCTATTTTAGACCAATTTTGAAGAAGACACCCTATGAATTGTTTTTGGAAAGAAGCCTAAGATTGAACACTTTCATGTATTTGGATGTAAATGCTTTATTTTGAATAATGGAAAAGATCATTTAGGTAAGTTTGATTGCAAATCGATGATGGTATTTTCTTAGGATACTCTTTCTAGTAGAGCTTATGAGTTTACAATAAAAGAAAAATGATTGTAGAAGAATCAATACATGTTATTTTGATGAAAATTTGATTGATCCTATTAGAAATGAAGTGATTGATGAAGAGATTGATAATTTTAAGAAAATATCTTTAGAAGATAATATGGATGATTCATTGCCTAAAGAATGGAAATATAAAAAATCATCCAAAGGAACTAATTATATCCTTCAAAAGGAGTTATGACTAGAAGGCATAGTAGAAGTTGTAGATCATTCAAACATTTTATCCGAGGTTGAACCTAAAAAATTTAGAAGAAGCATTAAATGATAATTTTGGATTATTGCTATGGAAGAGGAGTTAAATCAATTTGTAAGAAATGATGTTTGGGAATTAGTCCAAGGCCCCAAGATCAAAATGTCATTGGAACAAAATGGATCTTTAGGAATAAGCTAGATGATTCAAGTTGTATTATTAGAAATAAAGCTAGGTTAGTTGCACAAGGGTACTCACAAGTTGAAGGTATAGATTTTGAAGAATCTTTGCACCTGAAGACTAGAAGCTATCAGTTACTCCTTGCTTATGCTTGTTTTAGAAATTTTAAACTTTTCAAATGGATGTCAAAAGTGCATTTTGAATGGATTTATTGACCAAAATGTATTTGTAGAGCAACCACCTGGATTTGAGAGCCTTGATTTTCCAAATCATGTGTATAAATTAAAGAAAGCCTTATATGGTTTAAAATAGGCTCGTATGGTATGAAAAAGTTAAGTAACTTTTGATAGATCATGGATTTAGAAAGGTAGTAGATACCACTTATTCCTTAAGAGCATAGATGATGATTTGATTGTGGTACAAGTGTATGTAGATGATATATTATTTGGAAGTACAAATGAATCTTTATGCCATGAGTTCTCATCTTTGATGTCTAAAGAGTTTGAAATGAGTATGATGGGAGAACTTAATTTTTCTTAGGTCTTCAAGTGAAGCAACAAGAAAATGGCACATTCATCTGTCAAACTAAGTATATAAATGAATTGCTTGAGAGGTTTGACATGAAAAGATTTAAATCTAGTAAAACTCCTATGAGCCCATCTATAAAATTGGATTTAGATGAATTAGGAAAATCTGATCAAAAACTTTATAGAGTATGATAGGTTCACTTTTATACCTTGTGCTAGTAGTCTGATATTATGTTTGCTATTTGTTTGTGTGCTCATTTTCAGCCAACCCAAAAGAATCTCATTTAATAGCGTATCTTTCGGTATTTGATAGGCAAAGTTAGGTTTATGTATCCTAAAAATTATCATGTGATTTGATTGCCTATTCGATGCTGATTTTGTAGGATGCAAAGTAGATAGAAAAAGCACATCCGCATATGTCATTTTTAGATCATCACTTGTGTCTTGGTCATCTAGAAACAAAATTCTCAGTAGCTTTATCCACGAGGTCAAAGTACATAGTGGTTCTTGCTCAGTCCTTTGGTTAAAGCAACAATTATAAGATTTTGGTATTAAGCAAGATCACATTCTAGTTCAATGTGACAATACTAGTGCTATTAGTTTAACTAAAAATTTTATCCAAAGACTCTAACCAAGCATATAGAAATTAGACATCATTTTATTAGGATCATGTTTTGAAAGGTGATGTTAATATTAATTTTATTAGCACCGATTTATAAATTGCAGATATTTTACAAAACCCTAATAAGAACGTTTTGTACTTTAAGACTTACTTTGGAATGTTAGATCCTAATATTTAAAATTGTATGTAGTTTGTTCTCACTTTTGATGTTGTCCGGGGGAGAAGAGTAAAATGTTGGTTAATATTAAGTCTATTTAATGCATACATTTAGGGGAGCAACATTATTCATCTCATAATTTTTTTTTAATAGAATTTCTTTCAAAACTATGATGAAAGGTCAATTTGCACCTTCATCAAAATCAATACCCAACATTAGTTTGTCATCATCAAAAGGGGAGATTGTTGGCTTAATTAGCCTCATGTTCAATTTGATTAATTTTGATGATAACAAATGCTTGATGTTCTAATTATTTTTATGTGTTTATATATCAATTGCTAATTACATATCCAATACATCTCACAAATTGTTAGAAGAAATTGCAAGAATAAAAGAATGAAAGGGATAATGTGAAGCTCATGATTTTAGGTTATATGACTATTCATATGAGTTCTTTGGCATGAATCAATTTGCTCACAACCTAACATACTATTTTAATGAGGTTAATTTGTATAAATCTTTATTTAATTAACATTCAATTATATGTTTTTCTACATAGCAATAAAATTGTCAAAGTAATAAATGATCATAACTATTAAGTATAATTATTTTATTTACTTAATATAATTAGGTATTTTAATTTAATTTGCTGGTTATATGATAACTAACATATTTATGATTATATATAAATTATATCATAATTTTTTAAATATCACATGTCAAAATTAACAAAAATATATAAAATTTTGTATTTTAAAAGTCATTGTTTAATCAAAGAATTCATATCTGATTTTATCTCCATCGGATTCCTTGGATTTTTTCCTTTAAAATAAGTGGTTACATGACCCACTTTGCATTAAAATTGAATTTATTATGATTTTTTAAACATTACTTGATTTTAATAATGGATGCATGCTACATGCTTTGAATATATTAAGAGCTACATGTGATTACTTTTGACTTTCCCATGTGAATAAATTTTGCTGCTAAATTTAATATTTGTTTAATATAAATTATATTTTTATTGAATATTAAATTATCACATGATAGCATGAGGTTGTATAATATATTTCTTTGAAATAATTTTAAATGACCTTCTTGCCTATAAATAGCCCTCATTCTCTTCATGAAAGCATCCCTCATTCAAAATTCAAAATCTCTCAGCAAATCTAAGAGAAAATCTCTTAAATGTTCTTCCAAGTGTTCTCCAAATATTGCAAGATCAAATCCTTGGTTTGGAAGCTTCAACATCTTCAACTAAGCAAGCCTTTTAAATTACTTGAGTTTGTTTTCTTGATCTTAATACTTTAGTTGTTCATGCTATTTTCACCATCTATTTCTTCTTTCTAATTTATACTTTTTGGTGGATTAGTCTTTGAACATTGGTTTTCACATCAAAGCTTCTCAATCATTTTTTTTGGTGAAAACTCTTGTGATAATTTGTAGATCTATTTCAACTTAAATTTTAGCTTCCTACAAATTTCTTTCTTGAAATATTTCTTCTTATCTCATTTGAGATCATTTAGATCTATTTTAAGCATTTTAAAATAAATTATTGTGCTGAAATTATTTTCATATTAGATCTCTTTTTTTTTAATTGAAAGCTTACTAGCCAACTTAGATCTATCATATACTTATTTTTTTTTATTTTGTGATCATTAGCATTAATTGAAAGAATCTTTTGGAAAAAAAAAATTACCTTGCTGAAATTTATCTTATCATGAAAAGAATATTGTGAATTTATTTTGAAATCATTTTGTTCTACAAATTATAATAACTTAAACATCAAAGATCACTTTAAGATATTTATTTTTATTAAGTGCATTTTGCTTGCCAAATTTTGAGTTGTAAAGTGATCATTTATAAGTGAGATCACTTTTGAATTTGATTTCTTGGTATATTTGTGAGAGATTTGTTTTATCAAAATTTATTATTATTTTTTTTTGTTGTAAAATTTATTTTGTACTCCCCTTAGGAGAGCATATTGTTGTGGGGTTGTGCCTTTATAGATATTTTTTGTAAACCATTTTCATTTAGTGGATTCTAATATAATTAGTCATTTTTAATGAACTAATAAAAATATGCCTCTTGTCTCTATTTACTTTATTGTATTTATTTTTGCTGCATTTAGAATTATATCTTATCATTATAAAATCAAAATCTTTTTCTATTTAAAATTAAAATTTAAGTTTTGAAAATTTTAATATTACCCATACCCCCCTCTGCTATAGTGTCTCACAAATCCTAAACCCTAAACCCTAAACCATAAACCCTAAACCCTAACCCTAATCCTAAACCCTAAACCATAAATCCTAAACCCTAAACCTAACTCTAAACTCTAAACCCAAAGAAAACCTTGACCTAAACTAAACTAAACCCTAAACCTAAACCAAAAGTAACTAAATAACTTAAAAAAGTAAACTAAACCTTAAAACTTAATAAATCTAAACCTAAGCCTAAATCATGATATAAACCTGACGAAGAACATCATGCCAACCTAATTAGTCTAAATCTATAAAAATAAATAACTCTGTGGTAACTAATATTTGAATGGAGGTGGTAAAGCATAATATGGATAAAATTAATGGTAATAAAATGGATACCTCAACAAGATTGGTTCAAACTGAGAAATCAAGAATGGTTAATTCATCAAGTAAATAAATAAAATAGTTCTAAAGAGATTTTGATTTACTTTATACTCATTTTTTATCTATGTCACTTGTCTAGAAACTTATGTGTTACTTTTATGAAATCAAAAAAGAAGAAATGTTGAATTAATTAAATATTAAATCTAAACTAAAACTTTAACTTAAACCAAAAAAACCCTAAACCCCAAATAAACCCTAAACACTAAACACTAAAAATAAAAAAAAATAAAAAAATAAAAAACTAACTAAACCCATAAACCTAAACCCAAAAAACCTAAAAACCTTAAACCCTAAAATAAACCCTAAACCTAAACCTTAAAACTTAAAACCTAAAGCCACACTAAATAAAATAAATAAATAAATAAATAATCCAAACCTAAATAAATAAATAAATAAAATAAAATAAAATAATTAAACTAAACCTAAACCTAAACCTAAACTACAAAAAATAAAATAAAAATAAAAAAAAAACTAAAATAAAATAAAATAAAAACATAAACTAAACTAAAAAAGAAAATAAACCAAAAAATAAAAAACCTAAATAAAAAAATAAATAAAATTATAAATAAAATAAACCTAAAATAAATAAAATAAAAACTAAATAAACTAAATAAACCTAAACCTAAAATAATAAAAAATAAAACCTAAACCTACTAAAATAAATAAACTAAAAAAAATAAATTAATAAAATAAACTAAACCAAAACTATAAACAAATTAAAAATAAACTAAAATAAACTTAAACCTAAAGAAAAAATAAAATAAACCTAAACCTAAACCTAAAATATAAAATAAAACCTAAACATAAATAAAAAATAAAAAATAAAGACTAAACCTAAAATTTAAAAAAAGCTAAACTAAAAAATAAACATAAACCTAAACCTAAAAAATATAATAAAATAAAAAAACTAAACTAAATAAATAAAAAAATTAAAATATATAAAAAAAAACCAAATAAACTAAAAATAAACCTAAAATTTAATTTAAAATAAACCTAAACTAAAGCTCAATAAACCTAAACCTAAATCATAAACTAAACCCTAAACTAATAATAAAAAAGAAAATCCTTAAAACTAAACCCTAAATCATAAACCTAAACCCTAAACCTAAACATTAAAACCTAAACCTTAAACCCAAAAAATCCAAACCCTAAACCCTAAACCTAAATCCTAAATCCTAAACCTTAAACCTTAAACCCTACCTAAACTAAAGTTAAACCTAAAACCATAAACTTTAAAGCATAAACACTAAACCCTAAACCCTAAACCCTAAACCCTAAAACCCTAAATCCTAAAACCCTAAATCCTAAACCCTAAACCCTAAAAACTAAAAAAAAACTAAACATAAAAAATAAAACAAAATAAAACTCAATAAAAAATAAACCAAAACTAAAACCTAAACCTAAACCTAAAAAAATAAACTAAAATAAAAAACCTAAAATAAAAGAAATAAACCTAATATAAATAAACTAAACTAAATAAAAAAATAAGCCTAAATAAAAATAAAAAATAAAATAAATAAAAAATAAACTAAGTAAACTAAATAAACCTAAACCTATAAGTTTACTTAATTAAAAAAAAACACTAAACACTAAATATTAAACCCTAAACCCTAAACCCTAAAAATAAAAAAAAATAATAAAAATATAAAAAAACCCTAACCCTAAACTTTAAACCATAAAACTAATCCTAAACCCTAAACCTTAAACCTACAACACTAAACCTACAACCCTAAACACTAAACTATAAACCCTAAAAAACCCTAAAACCTAAACCCTAACCTTAAAACCTAAACCCTAAATTCATAAATCCTAAACCCTAAACCCCAATGCCCAAAACCATAAACATTAAACCCAAAACCCTAAACTAAACTTAACTAAAAAAATTTAAAATAAACCTAAACCCTAAAACCTACTAAACTAAAACTAAGAATAAAAACCTTGATGAGATCACAAATAAAATTAGGAGAATAATTATAACTGAGGCAACTGAGGTGGTGGTAAATTAAAATAAAATAATAAGCCATCTAATATGATGGTGGATAACTAAATAAAGGTTTTAATGGGAACTAAATTGAACAATAATATGATCTGCTATAAAAACCTATATAGAGATGGCTCTGTTATCTGATTTCTCTATATTCATCCATAAACTGGTCTTAGAATACTACTTATTTAAAATTCAAAAGAAAAAATGTTGAATAATTTATAAAAAAAATCTAAAACCAATAACGCTAAACTAAATCCTGAACCCTAAACCTCAAACATAAACCTTAAACCTTAAAAATTTTAAAAAAATAAAAAAATAAAAAAATCCTAGCCCTAAACCTTAAACTTATAACACTAAACCTACAACCCCCTCCTAAGAAATCAAACCCAAATCCTAAGAAATAAACCCAAAATAACCCTAACCGTAAACCCTTAACCATAAAAGCATAAACCCAAAAATCCTAAACCTTAAATCCCAAACTCGAAAGCCTAAACCCTAAACTCTAACCATTAAATTTAAATACTAAACCCCAAACCCTAAACCTAAGCCTAAATTAACTAAGTAAATTAAAAAAAACCTAAACCTTAAAACTTAATAAACCTAAACATAAACCTAAATCCTAAGAATGGGGCCAAACCTTGATGACCAGAACATCACCATCAACCAGGCTTATTATAGATCTAGCAATGGAGGCATGGAGGCGTGATTATCATGGTGGTGGGGATCAAATGTTGGAGGATATGAGGTGGTGGTCAGCAATGGTAAATAGGATGATGGAGGTTACAACTGGAGATCAATATATGGTGGATCGCCACTGAGAGGCCGATATCATGGGAACAAGAAACTAAGAATGGTCATCTGCTACTTATTGAAACTTAGGTTGTCTTATCTGGTTTTTATCTATGTCATTGCTTGTGTCTTAGAAAACTTCATGTTACTTGGTTGATGAAATCAAAAGAAGAAATGTTGAAACCCAATTTGTGCTAAAATAAACCAAAACCTATAAACTAAAACCCAACCTTAAAACTAAACCTAAACCAAAAAAACTAAAATAAAAAAATAAAAAACAAAAATAAGAAAAAAAAAACCAAACCTAACCATAAACATAAACCTAAGCCCTAAACCATAAAACCCAAAACAAACCCAAAACTCTAAACCATAAACCCTATACCCTAAACCTTAAACCCTAAACCCTAAAAACCTAAAACCTAAACCTAAACTAAATAAAACCTAAAAATAAAATAAATAAAAAAGCCAAACCTAAATAAAATAAAAAGACAAAATAAAATAAAAACCTAAACTAAACCCTAAAACTAAACCTAAAGCTAAACCTAAAAAAAAAATAAAATAAAAATAAAAACTAAACTAAAATAAAATAAATAAAAACATAAACTAAACTAAAAAATAAAATAAATCTAAAAATAAAAAACCTAAATAAAATAAGAACTAAAGGAGAAACCAAAATAAAAAACCTAAAATAAAAATAATTATAGATTAAATAAAGACCTAAACCTAAAAAAAATAAACCTAAGAATAAAACCTAAAAAATTTAAAAAAACCAAATAAACTTAAAAAAAAAACCTAAACCTAAAATAAATAAAATAAATAAACCTAAACTAAACTAAAATAAATAAAACCTAAACCTAAACCTAAACCTAAAATAAACTAAACCTAAACCCTAAACTAAATAAAATAAAATAAACTAAAAATAAACCTAAACTAAAAAAATAATACCTAAAAATAAACTTAAAATAAAAACCTACAACCTAAACAAAAAAATAATAATAACCTAAACCTATACCTAAAAATAAAATAAAAAACCTAAACTTAAAAAATAAAATAAAAATAAAAATAAACTAAGAAATAAACATAAATTTAAACCTAAACCTAAAAAAATAAACTAAAATAAAGAACCTAAACTAAAATAAATAAACCAAAATAAATAAACTAAAATAAATAAAAAAATAAATGATAAACTAAAAAAAAAATAGACTACCAATTTACTTAATTTAAAAAATAAAAAACTAAATAAACTCTAACCTAAACTAAACTAAATTATAAACCCAAACACTAAAATAAAATAAATAATAAAATAAACCTAAAAATAAACCTAATAAACCCTAAACTTAAAATAAACTAAACTAAAAAAATAAAACCCAAAAAATAATTAAATAAACCTAAGTAAACCCTAAAAAAACTAACCCTAAACACTAAACCTAAACCTAAACTAAAACCCTAAACCTAAAATCTAAACCTAAAACCCTAAGCCCTAAACCCTAAAGAAATAAAATAAAAATAAACCCTTATCCCTAAACCATAAAACAATTAAAAACCATAAAATCTAAAACCAACCCTAAGCCTAAACCCTAAGCCCTAACCCTAAACCCTAAACTAAAAAAACCCCTAAACTTAAACCAAAAGTAACTATATAAATTATAAAATATACTTACCCTAAAACCTAATAAACTAAACCTAAACCTAAACCCTAAGAATGGGAATAATTTAAACATCAAACTAACCAAAATAAAGGCAACTTATCAATGGTAGATCTAGGTAAATGGGTGGGTGGTAATAAAAGTGGTTATGAATAAGCATAGGTTACAATAATGGCAGAGAGAAATAATATGATGGTGATCCTACTGAGACTGGTTCATGGGAACTAGGAAATTAAAGAAATAAACTATGAAACTATTTCAGAGATGGTTAAATGGGTTTTGATTTGCTCTATATTATTTTAATCTATCCACTTGAAAACTTGTGTGTTACTTGAAAAATAAGAAATATTTTTACAAAACCCTAAACACTAAACCCCAATCATAAATCTAAAACATAAACCTAAAAATAAAAAGTAAAAAATAAAAAAAAAACCCTAAACCCTAAACCTACAACACTAAACCTACAACCTAAACCCTAAACCCTAAACCCTAAACCTAACTAAAATAAAAGCATAATCCATAAAACCCTAAACCCTAAATCCTAAACCCTAAACCCTAAAACCAAACCTTAAACACTAAACCCTAAACCCTAAACCCTAAACCTAAACCTAAAGTAACAAATAATTAAAAAAAATCCAAACCCTAAAAATTAATAAACCTAAACCTAAACATAAACCCTAAGAATAACCTATAAACATCACCATCATTCCCTAGACTGCAATGGATAATAAATTATCAATGTGGTGGGTGATTTGACCTAATATTAAAAATAAAGGTATGGTGGTAAGAGATAAAACCCGCCACTAAGACGTGGTCTTGATGGGAACTAGAAATAAGAACTATAAACCGCTATGCAACTTTATCTAAATACTCTATCTAGGTTTTGATTTGCTCATGCATGCTCATTTATATGTCATCGCTGTCTTAAAACTTGTGTTACTTGGTTGATAAAAAAAAAAGAAGAAATATTGAATCAAATTTGTTCTCTCTAAAGAAAACCAAAAAACCTAACACTAAACTAAAACCTAAGCCCTAAACCTAAAGCCTAAACCATAATCCCTAAACCCAAAACTCAAAATCATAAAAATTAAAAAAAAATTAAAAAAATTAAAAAAAAAACCATAATCCTAAACCCTAAAACTTACAACCCAAACCACCAAACCCTAAACCCTAAACCCTAAACCCTAAACCCTAAACACCTAAAATCCTTAACCTAAACTAAATAAATCTAAAAACAAAATAAATAAAAACACCTAAGGCTAAATAAAATAATAAAATAAAAACTAAACTAAAACCTAAACCTTAACCTAAACTGAAAAAGAAAATAAATTAAAAAATAAAAACTAAACTAAAATAAAATAAATTTAAACATAAACTAAACTAAAAAAATTAAAAAAAACCTAAAAATAAAAAACCTAAATAAAATAAAAACTAAATAAAAAATAAAAATAAAATAAACCTAAAATAAAATAAAATAAAAACTAAATTAAAATAAACCTAAAAAATAAAACCTAAACCTTAAACTAAAAAAAAACCTAAACCTAACATAAACAAAAATAAAATAAACCTAAACTTAAACTAAAATAAATAAAACCTAAACCTAAACCTAAAATAAACTAAACCTAAATGATAAACTAAATAAAATAAAATAAACAAAAAATTAAGTTTAACCTAAACTTTTAGAAAAACCTAAAAATAAAATAAAATAAAAACAAAACCTAAAAATAAAAAAAAAACTTAAACCAAAATAATAAAATAAAAATAAAACTAAGCTAAAAAAATAAATATAAACCTAAACCTAAACCTAATTAATAAACTAAAATAAAAAACCTAAAATAAAATAAATAAACCTAAATTAAGTAAAAAAAACCAAATAAAAATAAAAAATAAACTTAAATAGAAATAAAAAAATAAAATAAACTTAAATAAATAAAAGTTAAACAAAATAAACTAAAAAAAACCAAACCTAATAGTTTACATAATTTAATAATAAAATATAACAATAAAAAAATAATAAAGAAAACCCTAACCTACAACCCTAAACCCTAAACCAAACCCCAAACCCTAGACCTACAACCCTAAACCCTAAACCCAAACCCTCAAACCCTAAAACCCAAACCCAAAACACTAAACCCTAAACTCTAAACCATAATCCCTAAACCTTAAACCTTAAAAATTGTAAACCCTAAAGCTTAAACACTAATCTATAAACCCTAAACCTTAAACCCTAACCCTAAATCCTAAAACCATAAACCGTAGAACCCTAAACCCTAAACCCTAAACCCAAAACCTCAAACCCTAAAACCTAAAAAACTGAACCTAAAATAAAATAAAATAAAACTTAACTAAAAAATAGTAATAAACATAAAACCCAAAAAAATAAACTAAAACAAAAAACCTAAACTAAAATAAATAAACCTAAAATAAATAAACTAAACTAAATAAAAAGAAAAAATAAACCTAAATATAAAAAACAAAATTAACTAAAATAAATAAATAAAAAGCTCAATAAACTAAATAAACCAAATAAATAAATAAAAATACCCTAAACATAATCCTAAACCCAAACCAAAACTACCCTAAACTATAAACTAACCCTAAACCTAAACCAAACCCTAAACTATAAACCCTAAAAGACCCTAAACCCTAAACCTTATACCCTAATCCTAAACCATAAAAAAGAATAAACCCAAAATCCTTAAACCCTAAACCCTAAACCCTAAACCCTACACCCTAAACCCTAAACTTTAAAACCCTAAACCTTATATCCTAAACCCTAAAACCCTAAACCATAAACTTTAAACTGTAAACCATAAACCCTAAACCCTAAAACCTACAACCCTAAACCCTAAACCCTAAACCCCAAACCTTAAATAATAAATTCTTAATGTTAAAAACCTAAAATCCTAAACCTAAACTAATTAAAACCTAAAAACTAAATAAATAAAAAATTTAAGATTAAATAAAATAAAAACCTAAACATAAATGAAAAAATAATAAGAAATAAAAAACAAAAAACTAAACTAAAATAAAATAGATAAAAACCTAAACTAAACTAAAAAAAATAAGCCTAAAAATTAAAAACCAAAATAAAATAAAAATTAAACGTAAAATAAAAATAAAATAAACCTAAAATAAAATAAAAAAAAATAAAAAAAAACTAAACCTAAAAAAATAAACCTAAAATAAATAAAATATAAAATAAACTAAAAAAAATAACCTAAACCTAAATTAAACAAAAATAAAATAAACATAAACCTAAACTAAATAATACATAAACCTAAAATAAATTAAACATAAACCCTAAACTAAATAAAATAAAATAAACTAAAAACAAACTAAAAATAAACCTAAACCTAAAGATAAACTTATAAGAAAAACCTAAAACCTAAACCTAAACAAATAAAATAAAAACCTAAACCTAAAAATAAAAAAATAAAATTTAAATAAAAAATAAAATAAAAATAATACTAAACTAAAAAATAAACATAAACCAAAATGTAAACCTAAAAGATAAACTAAAATAAAAAACCTAAACAAAAAAATAAACCTCAAATAAATAAACTAAACTAAATAAAAATTAAAAATAAACCTAAATAATATATATATGTATATATATTTAAATATATAAAAAATGAACTAAATAAACTAAATAAACCTAATACGAGTTTATATAATTTTAAGAAAAAAACTTTAAACCCTAAACCCTAAACTCAAAACCCTACATCCTAAACCCTAAACCCTAAAACTAACCTAAACTAAATAAAATAAACCTAAACCAACTAAACCCTAAACTATAAAAATAAACTAAACTAACTAAATAAACTAAACCCTAATCCTAAACACTAAACCCTAAACCTAAACCTAACCCTAACTTAAATAAAACCCTAAACTCTAAACTATAAACCTTAACTTAACCTAAAACCTAAAATAAACCCTAAAGCTAAACCCTAAACCCTAAACTAAACTAACCTAAACTATAATCATCAAAATATTAAACTATAAAGAAACACTAAACTTAAACCCTAAACTAAACCCTAAACCATAAAACCTAAACTAAAAAATAAACCTAAAACCCTAAACCTAAACCTAACCCTAAATAAACCTAAAAAAATAAACCCTAAACTTTAAACCCCAAAATATAAAAAAATTAAATAAATAAAAAATAAACAAAATAAACTAAAAAAAAACCAAACCTAACAGTTTACTTCATTTAAAAATAAACCTAAACAAAAACCTAAACCCTAAACCTAAAACCTAAACCCTAAACACTAAACCCTAAACCTTAAAAATAAAAAATATAATAATAAAAAATAATAAAGAAAACCTTAAACCCTAACCCTAAACCTAAACACTAAACACTAAACCCTAAACCTTCAACCCTAAACCCTAAAGCCGAAATAATAAACCCTAAAGCCTAAACACTAAACACTAAACCCTAAACCTTAAATACTAAACCCTAAAATCCTAAACCCTAAAACCATAAAATAGAAATCCTAAACCCTAAACTTTAAACCCTAGAATCCTAAAAACCTAAACCTAAATTAAATAAAACCCAAAAAAAAAAAAAACTTAAATAAAATAAAGTAATAAAATAAAAGAAATACTTAAACTTAAACATAAAAATAAACTAAACTAAAATAAAGAAAAACCTAAACTAAATTAAAAAATAAAATAAACCTAAGAATAAAAAACTTTCATAAAATAAAAATAAACATAAAATAAAAATAAAATAAACTTAAAATAAAATAAAGTAAAAACTAAATAAAAGCCTAAACCTAAAAAATAAACATAAAAATTAAACCTAAAAATAAATAAAAAATATAACTAAACCCCAAATTAAAAAACCTAAACCTAAAATAAAAATAAAATAAGCCTAAACTTAAACTAAAATAAACTAAACTAAAATAAAAAAACCTAAACCTAAACCATAAACTAAAGCTAAACCTAAGCCTAAACTAAATAAAATAAAATAAACTAAAAATAAACCTAAACATAAACTAAAATAAAACATAAAAATAAACCTAAAATAAAACCTAAACCTACTAAAAAATGTAAACCTAAACCTAAAATTAAAAAATAAACTTTAAGCTAAAAAAAAATAAAAATAATACTCAACTCAAAAATAAATTTACACCTAAACCTAAACCAAAAAAATAAATTAAAAGAAAAAACCTAAATTAAAATAAATAAACTTAAAATAAAAAAACTAAACTAAATGGAAATAAAAATAAACATAAATAAAATAAACTAAAAGAAATAAAAAATAAGCTAAATAAACTAAATAAACCTAAACCTATCAGTTTACTAAATTTTAAAATAAACCTTAAAATCAAACCTAAACCTAAACCCTAAACCTAAACCCTAAAACCCTAAACCCTAAAACCCTAAACCCTAAACCCTAAACCCTAAACCTAAACCTAATAAAATCTAAATCATAAACACTACATAACTAAACCCTAAACCTAAACCTAACCTAAACCCTAAAAACCCCAAACCCTAAACCTAAACCTAAAGTAACTAAATAAATTAAAAATAACTCTTAATCCTAAAACATAATAAACCTAAACCTAAACCTAAACCTAAGAATAACCTATAACTCACTCTCACCTAGATCTGGAGGTGAAGGTGGAAACCTATCAATGGTGGTGGGGAACTGAGACGGTGGATATGAAGGTGGTGGTCAAAGTAGTGGTGGTTATGGAGGCAAGAGAAGTGATGGAGGTTACATCCATATGAGGGAGAGATGGGATATGATGTTCCATTACTCGAGAGGAGGTGGTTCTATGGGAACTAGACAAATTGAAGAACCACCAATAATATGTTATGGAACGTCTTTATAAAGATGATTCTAGTTATTTAGGGTCTTTGATTTGATCTATGAGTGCTCATTTTTTATTTATGTCGTCGCTTGTGTCTTAGAAAACTTATTGTGTTATTTAGTTGATGAAATGAAAAAAATGAAATGTTGAATATGAATTTATTCTCTGTTAAAAAAAAGACAAAACCCTAAACCCTAAACTAAAACTTGAACCCTAAACCTAAAACTTAAACTCTAAACCCTAAACCCTATACCCTAAAAACCCCAAACCATAAACCTTAAACCATAAAACCCTACACCAAAAAACCTAAACCCTAAACCCTAAACCCTAAACTCTAAACCCTACACCCCAAACCTAAACCCTAAACTCTAAACCTCAACTCTAAACCCTAAACCATAAACCTTAACCCTAATAAGCTAAAAAGCTAAACCTAAACTACATAAATCCAAAAATATAATAAATAAAAGAACATAAACCAAAATAAAATAAAATAATGAAATACAATCAAAACCAAAACTAAAACCAAAACTTAAAAAGAAAATAAAATAAAAAATAAAGACTATATTAAAATAAAATAAATAAAAAACTAAACTAAACTAAAAAAATAAAAACATATATAAAATAAAACTAAACCTAAAATAAAATAAAATAAATAAAATAAAAAAATAAATAAAACCTAAACCTAAAAAATAAAAAAATTAAAACCTAAAAATAAATAAAAAAAATAAAACCTAAACCCTAAACCTATTTTAAACCTAAACCTAAACCTAAACCCCAAATAAAATAAAATAAACTAAAAATAAACCAAAACCTCTATTAAAAAATAAAACATAAAATAAAACCTAAAATAAAAACCTAAAACCTAAACCTAAACCTAAAAAAATAAAATACAAACTTAAACCTAAAGCTAAAATAAAACTAAACCTAAACCTAAAAATAAAAACCTAAAATAATTAATAAAATAACTAAAAAAAAATAAACTTTAACCTAAACCTAAATCAACAAAATAAACTAAAATAAAAAACCTAAACTAAAATAAATAAACTAAACTAAATAAAAAGAAAAATAAACATAAATAAAAAATAAAATAAAATAAACTAAACCTAAACCTTTTATTTTAAATAAAACCCTAAACCTAAACCCTAAACCCTAAACCCTAAACCCTAAACCCTAAACCCTAATCCTAAACTAAACCCTAAAACAAAAAAACCTAAACCTTAAATAATACCTACACCAAACATTAAACCCTAAACCCTAAACCCTCTCAAACTAAACCCTAAACCCCAAACCCTAAACCTAAACCTAAAGTAACTAAATAAATTATAAAATAAACATAAACCCTAAACCCTAATAAACCTAAACGTATTCTTAAACCCTAAGAATGGGTAGAACCTTGATGGAAGGAACATCATCAAACCTAAAATCTAAAATGGGGGAAGGCTAAGGTGGCATCACTGGTGGTGGGGTAATTGGAGGAGCTAGCTGATATAGAGGTAGTGCTCAGAGAAGTGGTGGTTATGAGGGTGGGAGGAGATGGAGGTCCATATGGCGGTAGAGATTGATATGATGGTGGGTCTAAGTAGTTAGTGGTTTTGATATGGAGAAATTGATGAAAGACCAATCCAATCTGCTTATGTAATTCTTAATAAGAAAGATGATTTTAGCACCTAGGGTCTTTGATTTGCTATGTGCTCATTTTATTTATGTTGATTGTCTATTAGAAAACTTATGTGTTACTAATGAAATAAAAAGAAATGTTTAATTTTAATTTATTCTCTATTAAAAAAACAAAAACCCTAAACTAGAACTGAACCCTAGACTTAAACCCTAAACCATAAACTCTAAACCCTAAAAACCCCAAACCCTAAACCATAAACCCTAAAATCCTAAACCCTAAACCCAAAACCCTAAACCCTAAACCCTAAACCCTAAACCCAAAACCTTAAACCCTAAACCCTAAACCCTCAACTAACACTAAACCCTAAACCTTAAAAGCTAAAAGCCAAACCTAAACTAAATAAAACCTAAAAATAAAATAAATAAAAGAACCTAAACCAAAATAAAATAAAAAATAAAATAAAAACATAAACATAAACCTAAACTTAAGCCTAAACGGAAACGTAAACCTAAAAAGAAACTAAAATAAAAAATAAAAACTAAATTAAAATAAAATAAATGGAAACCTAAACTAAACTAGAAAATAAAAAACCTAAATAAAATAAAAACTAAATGTAAAAAAAATAAACTAAAAATTAAAGAAAATAAAAATTAAATAAAAACCTAAACAAAAAAATAAACCTAAAAATAAATAAAAAAGAAAACCAAACCCTAAACCTAAAATATACAAACCTAAACCCTGAACTTAAATCATTAATAAATAAAATAAACTAAAATAAACCTAAACTTAAACTAAAAAATAAAACCTAAAAATAAACATAAACCTAAAAAAATAAAATTAAAACCAAAACTTAAACATAAAAAATAAAGAATAAAATATAAACCAAAAAATAAAATAAAAAAACTAAACTAAGAAATAAACCTAAACCTCAAAAAATAAACTAAAATAAAAAACCTAAACTAAAATAAATAAACCTAAAATAAATAAACTAAACTAAATAAAAATAAAAATAAACCTAAAAAAAATAAAAAATAAAATAAATTAAAATAAATAAAAAGTAAATTAAATAAAATAAATACACCTGAACCTACTAGCTTACTTAATTTTCAAAAATTAAAATTTAAAAAAATTAAAAAAAATTAAAAAAAAACCTAACCCAAAAGCCAAAACCTAAAACTAAAACCCTAACCCTACAATCCTAAATCGTAAACCCTAAGCCTTTAAAGCCTAAACCTTAAACCCTAAACCCTAAACCCTAAACTCTAAGCACCAAAACCTTAAACCCTAAACCCTAAACCCTAAACCCTAAACCATAAACCATAAACCCCAAACCCTAAACCCTACACCCTAAACCCTAAAAACCTAAAAACCTAAACCTAAACTAAATAAAAAAATAAAAAAAATAAAGAAACATAAACCTAATAAAATAAAATAAAAAAATAAAAACCTAAACTTAAAAACAAAACCTAAACTTAAACATAAAAAATAAAATAATTTAAAAAATTAAACTATTAAAAATAAAATAAATAAAAACCTAAACTAAACTAAAAAATAAAATAAACCTAAAAAAAACGTTAATAAAATATAGACTAAATGCAAATAAAAATAAAATAAACATAAAATAAAATAAAATAATAACTAAATTAAAACCTAAACCTAAAAAAAAACTTAAACCCTAAACAAACCAAACCTAAAATAAATTAAACCTAAACCTAAACTAAATAAACTAAACTAAATAAATGAAACCTAAACTAATATAAACTAAACCTAACAAACAAATAAAATAAAATAAACTAAAATAAACCTAACTATAAACTAAAGAAATAAAACTTAAAAAATAACCTAAAATAAAAAGCTAAAACCTAAACCTAAAAAAATAAAATAAAAAACCTAAACCTAAACCTAAAAAATAAAAAAAAATAAAACCTAAGCCAAAAATAAAATAAAACAAACTAAACTAAAAATAAAAATAAACCTAAACATAAACCTAAATATTAAACTAAAATAAATAATATATAATAAATAAAAATAAAAAATAAATTTAAATAAAAATAAAAAGTAAAATAAACTAAAATAAGTATATATAAATAAATACATCACCATTTATTTAATTTTAGAAACACTAAACCCTAAACCCTATCCCTAACCCTAACCCTAAACCCTAAACCCTAAACCCTAAACCCTAAACCCTAAACCATAAACCCTAAATATCTAAACCTAACTATAAACACCTAAACCCTAAACTAAACCTAAAACCCTAACCCTAAACCCTAAACTCAATCTGGCCTAAAGCTAAACCCCTGACCCTAAACTATCACTAAACCTAAGTTCACTAAACCTAACCCTAAAACCCTAAACAATAAATCCTAAACTAACCCTAAACCCTAAACCTTAAACCCTATGAACTTCAAAACCTGAACCTAAACTTAAAAATAAAATAAAATATCAACTAAAAATAAACTAAAATAAAATAAAGAAAAACCTATACTAAACTAAAAAATAAATAAACTTAAGTAAAAAAAATTTAATAAAATAAAATTAAACATAAAATAAAAATAAAATAAACCTAAAATAAAATAAAATAAAAACTAAATAAAAACCTAAACCTAAAAAATAAACCTAAAAAAACCTAAAAATAAATAAAAAATAAAACCAAAACCCTAAACGAAAAAAACCCTAAAACTAAAACAAAAATAAAATAAACCAAAATAAATAAAACCTTGACCTAAAATAAACTAAACGTAAACATAAACCTAAACTAAATAAAATAAAATATATTAAAAATAAAACTAAACCTAAACTAAAAAATAAAACCAAAAAATAAATATAAACCTAAAAAAATAAAATAAAAACCTAAATCTAAACCTAAAAATAAAGAATAAAACCTAAACCTAAAATAAAATAAATAAAAATAAATAAAACTAAACTAAGAAATAAACCTAAACCTAATAAATAAACCTAAAATATAGAAACTAAACTAAATAAAATAAAATAAACCTAAATAAAAAATAAAATTATACAACTAAAATAAATAAAATGTAAACTAAATAAACCTAAACCTACTTACATAATTTTAAAAAAATTTAAAAAAAAAACATAACCCTAACACCTAAACCCTAAATCTTAAACCCTAACCCTACAATCCTAAACCCTAAACCCTTAACCCTAAACTCTAAACACTAAATACCTAAACCCTAAACCCTAAACCCTAAACCCTAAAACCAATTCTATCATTAACAGAATTGAGCGCCTCCTTAACAAATTTTTCTAGGGCTCTAATAACTCCTCTAAAAGAATGCACTGGACCTCTTGGTATAAAAGTTGTGGCACTCTAGCTGAAGGGGGTTTTGGATGTAAGCCAATCAAAGAAGCTATCACTTCCTTTTCCGATAAACTTTGGTGGAATTTTAGGAGTAACAATAGTCTTTGGGCTAATTTCATGACTGCTAAATATTGCCAGGGTAAGCACCCTCTCATTTGCCCCTATAAAGGGAGACTCTCCTATTTGGAAAAGACTTTGTTCCATCAAATGGGATGCTGAATCATTAATTTCTTGGGGGATTAACTATGGCTCCTCTTTCTTTTGGCAAGATAACTGGACTGGTGGTGGGTCCATTGACTACTTACTTTCTACCCACCAATCGCTACTATTAAAGTGAACTCTTTTCTGAATAATATGT
The DNA here is from genome assembly GCA_021442155.1 of Cymbidium sinense. Classification (NCBI taxonomy): domain Eukaryota; kingdom Viridiplantae; phylum Streptophyta; class Magnoliopsida; order Asparagales; family Orchidaceae; genus Cymbidium; species Cymbidium sinense. Next base: position 60,739 of record JAKCPB010001268.1, on the reverse strand, counting down.
GGAACAATAGTAAGTTTACGATTATATTCCTTCCTTTCTTTAAACAAGCTTAATACTATTCCTATCATTCCTAGTAATCAAGATCAGATCCTTTTTAAGCTTTCACATAATGGTGATTTCAAATTTAAAAATGTTTGGATTCACATTAAAGAAGCTCATGATTTTTCCAATATGTTTTTAAAACTATGGAATAACACTATCCCTACTTCTTATTATGTTCTTACTTGGCATATTTTGAAAAACTTCATCCCCATTGACTCCTTGTTATGGGGTAAAGGTTTTTAATTACATTCAAAATGCAAATGTTGCTTTCACATTGAGAATGTGAATCATGTTTTTGTTAATGGGGCCATTGCTTCTAAACTTTGGATTTGGTATGATGACCTCTTTAACATTTTCATTTACAATGGCTCCTTAACTTTATACCAGCTTCTTGAAGTTTATTTTGACAACACTATTAAAGGTCACATTAAAGTCATAAATGCTATCACTCTTATTTGGTTCATATGGATGGACCAAAATGATGCAAAACATCATGGGATCCCTATGAACCATAATGAGAGAATTAAAACAAAATTCATGACTTGTTCAATGCCAATCTCATTAGCTATAAATAATTTAAAGGTTCTAAATTTATGGCCAATAAACTGGGTTTTAACTTGCCAGATCAACCACACTGTAAAGATGACAAGATTGTCTATTGGGTAAAACCTCATGCTAATACTATTAAAATTAGCACTGATGGCTCTGTCTCTCATAAAGGTTCAGGATGTGGTGGAATTTTTAGAAACCTTAATGGTAAAGTCCTATGTGCTTTTGCTTATCCCCTTAATTTTGCTCTTATTCCCTCGAGTTCATGGTGTAAAAGCTCTTGAGATTTGCCTTCAAAAAGGTTGGCTCAATATTTGGATTGAGGTGGATGCCCTTCTGCTGATTGATCTTTAGACTTCCACCAAAATGGGCAATATAGAATTGTACCACCTTCTCAAGCAAACTAGAGCTATCCTTACCCAACTCTATTTTAAAATCACTCATGTATGGCATGAGGGTAATGCATGTGCTGATTACCTGGCCAATCTGGGTGCTAGATTGGATGGAATAAATTTCTTTGATCAATTTATACTACCTGAACATTTGCGTGGCTTAGTTAATCTGAACAATACTGGACTCCCTTATCTCAAAAATTAATCTAACCTATTGGATTGACATGCTTCAATACCTGTTTAACAACATGATCACTTTCTACTTAGTGTTGTTGTTTCTTTGGTATTTGATGCATCATCCTCGATATCCCTGTCGCTTATTTTTTGATCTGTGGCATGCTATTGGTTTAATTTCCTCAACTTTAATTGGGAGCTTATTGCTTCTACTGCTTTTACTGTTAATGTGTTGATGTTCCTTTGGAATTTGCTGATGCATCATCCTATTACTCCTTGCTGGTCCTTTGCTGAGCTATGTGGCATCTATTGTTGGTTTAATTATCCCAACCTTGTTTGGCTTAGTGTTATTGGTAAGATGTTTACTGGAGGAAGATGTATTACTTAATGCTCTATTTTCTATAATATTTTTTGATCAACAGGGACATATTTCTTTCCTTTTTCTGGAATTATATTGTGGGACCCTTGCCTCAATGTCTAACTGCTATACTTCTGTATAACTTTATGGCTGACCCTAATTTATCTAATATTCTTCCCCTTTATGGTTGTAGCCTCTCCTATGCTCCATAACCTTACCTCCACAACTTGTATGGAGAGATCTTGCAATATCCTTGCTATTATAACTTCTTCTCTGTAGAATTGGAATTATTTCTTGAATTCCAATATTACTAATGCTGTAGGATTAGCTATTGGTCTGATATTACGTGTCTTGATGGATATCAAAGATGAATTTTCTTTGAACCACTTAATAAACTATGTTGTACCATTGCTCTTACCGGTTTATCTTATGTAGGTGCAATATCTATTTTGATGTTTTAACGTTGGTGTTGGATTTTTGTCTGTAGCCTCTATTGAGGTTGTTGACCATGGTGGCTTTTGCTTTTCTCGCTTGATTTTCTTAGCAATAGGTCTTTTGCTGATCTTTACATGTTTGTGGTCTTTCTAAACTGCTGTTTTTTTTTACATCTTGGTTCCTAGCTTGTAATTCCACTTCCCTATCTATCCGGATTTATCTTATGCATTGTCTATTTTGAATGGATGGTTTTATGGCCAACTTGCTGTTATTTTCTGTCTTGGTTGTTGGCTGATCTGGATCAATGAATCTTATGTCCAAAGATGTCGCTATGGGTTGTCCATCATGTTCAGTGGTGCTTTTGGAGTTGTTTGGCTATTTTCTTTGGCTAACCTCATATACCCAACCTGTCAGGAGAGAAATTACAATTTCTCTTTTATTTTTTTATCTCATTACAGGTTTGGACTTTCTTATTGGCTTTTCAGTTTATCTTTACTGAGGATGTGGGCTTTACTACAAGCATGATCATCCTTATCTAGAAGGATATTTATGTTCATTTTCCTTTGAACCCATTTTGTTCCTATTTTACATCTCTGATTTTTAATGGAGTTTTATATGGTGGGTGTAATATTTGTATTATTGTTTCCACTGTTGGCCTTTTGGATTTTGGGTCTTTTGTCCAGGTTGTCTTTGTGGTTGCTATTTTTGCCTTTCATTTTCTTGATGTTGGCTGTTAACATCGTGCTTCACTTACCTACTATTTTTTTCCATCCCGTTCATTAGTCTTGGCACACTTCCCATTCTATCTGGGAATTAACTTATGCATTGTATATTTTGAATGGGTTGTTTTATGGCCAACTTGCTGTAATTTTTTTTTTCTTGGTTGTTGGATGATATGGTTCATTGAGACTTATGTCCAAAAGTCGCTATTGGGTTGTCATGTTCGGGTGCTTTTGGCTAACCTATATACCCAACCCGAGAGAGAAACTATAATTTCTTCAAGTTTATTATTTCTCGGTTTGGATTTACTTAATGGCTTATTGCTACGAGGATGTGTGTTTAGTGCTAGCGATCATCTCTTATCTGGAAGGACTTGTTGATTATCTTTTGAACCCATTTTGTTTCTATTTTACATCTATGCTTTTAATGGAGTTATATATGGTGGGTGTAATAATTGTAATATTTTTTCCACTATTGGCCTTTGGCTTTTTGGGTCCTTTGTCCTGCAGGTTGTCTTTGTGCTTGTTCGATGTTTCTTGCCTTTCAATTTTCTACTTTGTGCTTTAACATCCGGGCTTAACTTCACCTCGATATTTTTTCCATCCTTGTTCAGCTAGTCTTAGCCAGACCACTTCCCATTCTATGTGGGAATTAACTTATGCATTGTCTATTTTCAATGGGTGGTTTTAAGGCCAACTTGTTGTTATTTTCTTTCTTGGTTGTTGGTTGATCTGGTTCATTGAGACTTATGTCCGCAGCCATCGGGTTGTTTATCATGTTCAACAGGGTGATTTTGGATTTGTTTTGCTGATTGTTTTGGCTAACCTTATATACCTAACCTGCCACAAGAGAAACTAAAATTTTGTATTCAATTTTATTATTTCTTTGCAGGTTTGGACTTACTTAATGGCTTATCAGTTTGCCTTTACTGAGGATGTGTGTTTAGCTGCTAGCCTGACCATCTTTATCTGGAAGAATTTTTCTGTTGATTATCTTTTGAACCCATTTTGTTTCTATTTTACATCTATGCTTTTTAATGGAGTTTTATATGGTGGGTGTAATAATTGTAATTTTGTTTCCACTATTGGCTTTTGGATTTTTGGGTCCTTTGTCCAGCAGGTTGTCTTTGTGGTTGTTGGCTATTTCTTGCCTTTTGATTTTCTGATTGTTTTTGCTATTAATATCTGGATTGCAGCTGATCTCTCCTGCTACTATTTTATCCCTCTTAGTTCTGTTAGAATTATGCAGATCATTGTGATTATGCTTTTGCTTTGCTTGATTTTAACCTATGTACTGCTTACTCTAAATGGATGGACTTATGGCTATTACATCCCATGACTATAACTGACTATTGAGTTTGTTACTCAAGTCGCTCGTGTTATCTCTGATTGTCTTTATTGGAATTGTTTATGGTGGGGAGCAGCCCTTTACCTATTTCTTCTAATCTATTGTTGTATTCCCATCTCTTCCCTGATAGACTTCTGCAATTCCTATGGTAATTTGGGTTGCGGGTATGTATGTCGCCTTTCCTTTACACTTGTTGGTTTCTAACTTCTGCAACAAGGAGGTTGTTAACATCTGCATTACTTACATTCATTGGACTTCCTTTTCTGGGAAATATCCCTGGGTTATTTACTGGGCTGTTTACCAAGACTATATATTTATTATTGTCATATACATTTGGGATGGAGTTAATACCATGCTTTTGTATTTGCCTGGCTAGATTTCAGCAGGTATTACATTTGATCTTTTATTATTTCTTACCTTTGCCTGACCTTTTCTGATATTTCCCTGTGGTGGGTCTTCTTGCTGGTCTCATTAAACCCTTAGATCTGGTTTAAAATATGGTTGACCTCACAATGATGGCTCTCTTTCATTTGTGTTGGGATTATCATGCCATGGGGCCTAATATGATGACATATATTTTGCATGGGATCCTCTTAACCATTCTCGCTTTTGTTGCTCTTTCTTCTACTCGATATGGCTTTGCTTATGTTTGTGTATTAAGGCTCAAAAGGATCTTCTTCAAATGGTCGCTATATATGTTGGCTATGATGATGGATGATTTCACCCCTTTTGGTTTAGTAGCTCTTGTGATGTAACCCTTTTGTAAGTTTAGATGCTCATATTTCCATCTACCCCAACTTGGTGTGACTGAGCCTGAGCCATCTCTATCACACTTCTTTACTATCATTCTCAGATTATGCTATTTTCAGTTATCTTTTTGTCTATATTACCTTAACGCTTAACTTCTTTCTATCTACAATTTTGTGTGCTTCTCTCTTGTCATCTTGTGTTTGTTCTATAGTGTCATGCATTCTCACATCCTCAGAGCATTGGCCCAAATCTTCCATTGGCTTCTTAAATCAATTTGTATCTTTTGCATGCTTTATTTTTTTCTTTTTTGCTTTTGGTGACTTAGATAGATCCCCTAGTCGATTGTAGCTCTTTGAGCAGTAGTTATGGAGTTTATCCCCTTTAAGGACCATGTAACCCTCTTTTTGTGGCAATAAAATTCCCCTATATGGGGTTTCCCAAAAAAAAAACCCTAAACCCTAAACTGTAAACCCTAAAACCTATAACCCTAAATCCTAAACCCTAAACCCTAAACCATAAACCCTAAAAACCTGAAAACCTAAACCTAAACTAAATAAATCCTAAATAATAAAATAAATAAGAAAACCTAAACCAAAATAAAATCAAATAATAAAATAGAATAAAAACCTAAACTAAAACCTAAACCTAAACCAAAACATAAACCTAAACCTTAATGCAAAAATAAAATAATTTAAAAAATAAAAATTATACTAAAATAAATAAATAAAAGCTTAAATTAAACTAAAAAATAAAATAAACTTAGAAATAAAAAACATTAATAAAATATAAACTAAATGCAAAATAAAATTAAAATAAACATAAAATAAAATAAAATAAAATAAAATAAAAAATAAATTAAAACCTAAACAAAAAAAACCTAAACCCTAAACTAAAAAAAAAACTTAAACCTAAAATAAATAAAATAAAATAAACCTAAACCTAAACTAAAATAAACTAAACTAAAATAAATGAAACATAAACCTAAACCTAAACCCTAAACTAAATAAAATAACATACACTAAAATAACCTAAACGAACTAAAAAAAAGAAAACCTAAAAATTAACCTAAAATAAAAAGCTAAAACCTAAACCTAAAAAGATAAAATACAAATCTTAACCTAAACCTATACCTAAAAAATAACAAATAAAACCTAAGCCAAAAAAATAAAATAAAAACAAAACTAAGCTAAAAAATAAACATAAACCTAAACCTAAACCTAAATATTCAACTAAAATAAAAAAGCTAAACTAAAATAAATATTCTAAACTAAATAAAAATAAAATAATAAATTTAAACAAAAATAAAAAATAAAATAAACAAAAATAGTTAAAAAATAAACTAAATAAACCTAAATCTCTACTTAAAAAAAATGTTAAACTCAAAACACTAAACCCTAACCCTGACTAACCCTAACCCTAATCTCTAAACCCTAAACCATAAACCCTAAAACTCTAAACCCTAAACCCTAAAAACCCTAACCCTAAACCCTAACCATAAACTCTAAAGCTTAAAGCCTAAACCCAAAACCCTAATCTTAAAAAAAAGAAAAAAAAAACCCAAAACCCTAGTCCCTAAACGAACCCTAAACCCTAAAAACTCAAAACCCTAAACCTTAAACTCTAAACCCTTAACCGTAAACCCTAAATCCTAAAAATCAAAAACCTAAACCTAATCCTAAAAATAAAATAAAATAAAAAATAAAAATAAACTAGAATAAAATAAAGAAAAACTTAAACAACACTAAAAAAACATAAGAATAAAAGACTAGTAAAATAAAAATAAACATGAAATAAAAATAAAATAATCCTAAAACAAAATAAAATAAAAACTAAATAAAAACCTAAACCTAAAAGAACCCTAAAAATAAATAAGAAATAAAACCTAAACGCTAAACAGAGAAAAACCCTAAACCTAAAATAAAAATAAAATAAATAAAATAAAGTTAAATAAACAAAACCAAAACCTAAAAAAAGGTAAACCTAAACATAAACCTAAACTAAATAAAATAAATAAACTAAAAATAAACCTAAACCAAAGAAAAAAAGAAAACCTAACAATAAACCTAAAATAAAAACCTAAAACCTAAACCAAAAAAATAAAATAATAATGTAAACCTAAACCTGAAAATAAAAAAATAAAGTCTAAACCTAAAAAATAAAATAAAAATAAAATCAACTAAAAAATAAACCTAAACCAAAACGAAAACCTAAACCAAAAAATAAACTAAACTAAATAAAAATAAAAATAAACATAAATAAAAAAACTAAAATAAAAAAAATCAACAAAATAAACTAAATAATCTGAAACCTATCAGTTTACTTAATTTTTTTTAAAATATCCCTAAACCATAAATCCTAAACCCTAAACCCCAAAACTAACCCTAAACCCTAAACCCTAAAAAACTGTAAACTCTAAACCCTAGTCCTAAACCCTAAACCTTAAAAGCATAAACCCAAAAACCCTTAAACCTAAACCATAAATAATACACCCTAAACTGTAACCCTAAAGGCTAAACCCTAAACCCCAAACCCTAAACATAAACGTAAAGTAACCAAATAAATTAAAAGATAAACCTAAATCCTAAAATATAATAAACTAATCAACCTAAACCTAAGAATGGGTAGAACCTTGACTAGAGGAACATCCAAATAGATTAGTCTAGATCTAGAATGGAGGTGAAGGCAAAGCATGGCTATAGGGTGGTGGGGAACGGAGGTGCTAGTGGATATGGAGGTGGTGGTGAAAGTGGTGGTTCAAAAAGAGGGCAGGAGAGGTTATCCGTGGTGGTGAAGGGAGTGATAGATATAATGGTGGATCTCGCCACTAGAGAGGCCAAGGTGGTTCTGATGGGAACTTGAGAAACTAAAGAATGGTGACCGATACTTTATGGAATTTTACAAGAAAATCTTGTTATCTAGGGTCTTTGACTTGCTCTATGTGTGCTCATTTTAGATCTATGTCATCACTTATGTCTTAGAAAACATGGATTTGCTCTATGTGTGCTCATTTTAGATCTATGTCATCACTTATGTCTTAGAAAACTTGGTGTGTTACTTGGTTGATGAAATCGAAAAAAAATGTTGAATCTGAATTTGTTCTCTATTAAAAAAAAACCAAAAACCCTTAATCCTAAACTAAAACTTGAACCCTAGACCTAAAACATAAACCCTAAACTCTAAAAACCCCAAACCTTAAACCCTAAACTATAAAACCCTAAACCCAAAAACCTAAACCCTAAACCATATACCCTAAACCCTAAACCCTACACCCCAAACCTTAAACCTTAAAGTAGCCCTAAACCCTAAACCATAAACCTTAAATCCTAAACCATAGGAAGCTAAAAAGCTAAACCTAAACTAACTAAACCTTAAAAATAAAATAAATAAAAGAACCTAAGCCCAAATTAAATAAAATAATAATATAAAATGATAACCTAAACTAAAACTAAACCTAAACCTAAACCTAAAATGAAACTAAAATAAAATAAATAAAAACCTAAACAAAACTAAAACATAAAAATTCTAAATAAAATAAAAACTAAACCTAAAATAAAAATAAGATTAACTGAAAATAAAATAAAATAAAAACTAAATAGAAACCTAAAAATAAATAAAAAATAAAACCTAAACCCTAAACTTAAAATATACTAAACCTATACATAAACCAAAACCCTAAATAAAATAAAATTAACTAAAACCATAAACCTAATTTAAAAAAAAACCTAAAAAAAAAACCTAAAATAAAAACCAAAAACCTGAACATAAAAAAAAAATTAAAAACATAAACTTGAACCTCAAAATAAAAAATAAAACCTAAAATTAAAAAATTAAATAAAAATAAAACTTAACTAAAAAATAAGCCTAAAGCAAAACTTAAAACTAAAATAAAAAACCAAGACTAAAATAAATAAACCTAAAATAAATAAATTATACTAGATAAAAAAATAAACATAAATAAAAAAATAAAATAAACTAAAATAAATAAAAAAATAAACTAAATAAACATAAACCTATCGGTTTACTTAATTTTAAGAAAAACCCTAAACTTTAAATCGTAAACCCTAAACCCTAAACACTAAAACTAACCTTAAACCCTAAACCCTAAACCTACAACCCTAAACCCTAAACCCTAAAAAACCCTAAAAAACCCTGAACCCTAAACTCTAAACCCTAAATCCTAAACCCTAAACCTTAAACCTAAACCCCAAAACCCTAAAAGTAACCAACCAAAACCTAAACTTACAACCCTAAACCCTAAAAAAACATACTCAAAACCCTAAATGCTAAAACCCTAAACTGATCCTAAACCCTAAACCCTAAAGCATAAAGCTGTAAAACCCTAAACCCTAAACCATAATCACCACAAACATTAAACTAAACCTAAACTCTAACTAAACCCTAAAACTCTAACCTAAACCCTAAACCCACAAACCCCCAAACCCTAAAACTAAACCTAAAGTAACTAAATAAATTTAAAAATAAAAATAAACAATAAAACTTAATAAACCTAAACCCTAAGAATGGGCAGAACCTTCACGGTAGGAACATCACAGTCAAACAGGCTCATTCTAGATCTGGCGATGGAGGCAAAGGTGGAGGCAACAGTTATCGCAGTGGTGGTGGGGGAACTGGAGGTGTTAATGGATATGGAGGTGGTGTTCAGAGTAGTGGTGGTTATGGGGGCGGGAGAAGTGATGAAGGTTGCAGCCATGGTGGTGGGAGGAGAGATCGGGGATATGATGGTGGGTCACGCTAGTCGAGGCTGGGGTTGATGGGAACTAAGCGAAGAGCGTCAATCCAATTTTCTGATGGAAACTAGAGAAACTTTATAGTAAAGATGGCTCTAGTTATCTAGGTTATTTGATTTGCTCTACGTGTGCTCATTTTTTATTTATGTCGTTGATTGTCTCTTAGAAAACTTGGTGTGTTACTTTGTTAATGAAATCAAAAAAAGAAATGTTGAATTTGAATTTGTTCTCTATTAATAAAAACTAAAAACCCTAAACCCTAAACTAGAGCCTAAACACAGGCACAAAACATAAAACCCTAAACCTTAAACTCTACACCCTAAACCCCAAAACCCTAAACCCTACACTAAACCCTCAACTAACCTAAAAAAAGCTAAAAGCTAAACACTAAATAAAATAAAATAATAAAATAAACCAAAATAAAATGAAAATCTAAACTAACTATACCTAAACCAAAACCACTTAAACCTAAACTGAAGAAACTAAAATAAAAAAAAACTAAACTAAAATAAAATAAATAACTAAACTAAAGTGAAAAATAAAATAAATAAACTAAACCTAAAATAAAATAAAATAAACTAAAATAAAATAAAAAAAACTAAATAAAAAAAACCTAAAAAAAAATAAAACCTAAAAATAAAACCTAAAAATAAAACCATAACCTAAAATATACTAAACTAAATAAAAAATAAATAAAATAAACAAAATAAACTAAACCTAAACTATAAAATAAAACCTAAAATAAACATAAACAAGAAATAAAATAAAACCTAAACCTAAACCTAAAATAAAGAATAAAATCTAAACCTAAAATAAATAATAAATTAAACTAAGAATTTAAAACCTAAACCTAAACCAAAAAAATAAACTAAAATAAAAAACCTAAACTAAAATAAATGGACCTATAAATAATATATAAAATAAAATAAACCTAAATAAAATAAAATAATAAACTAAAAGTAAATAAATAAACCTAAACCTAGCTTACATTTAAAATAAAAGTTAAAATTCAAAATTTTTTTAAAAAAACCTAGGCTAAACCATACCAACCCACCACTAATCCTAAACCCTACCTAAATCTTTAAACTAAACTAAACTGACCCTAAATCCACTAAACCTAAACTAAATCCACACCCTAAACCCTGGGCCACTGAGCCTGCTACCCACTCCTAAACCCACCTACCCCAAACCATACTGAGCTAAACTATACCTACACTGAGCTAAAATAAAACAAAACCTAAAATAAAATAAATAAGAAAACCTAAACCTAAATAAAATAATTATAAATAGATAAAACCTATAAAACTAAACTAAAACTAAACCAAAACCTAAAAAAAAATAAAATGACTAATAAAAGATAAATAAAAAACTAAACTAAAAAAAATAAATAAAACCTAAAATAAAACTTGAATAAAATATAAACTAAATGCAAAATAAAAATAAAATAAAATAAAAGCTAAATTAAAACTTATACAAAAAAAACCTAAACCTTAAACTAAAAAAAACATAAACCTAAAATAAATAAAATAAAATAAATGAACCTAAACTAAAATAAACTTAAAAAATGAAACCTAAACCTAAACCTAAAAATAAACTAAACCCAAAAACTAAATAATATAAAATAAACTAAAATAAACCTAAATTAAACTAAAAACAAATAAAACCTAAAATAAACCTAAAATAAAAGGTAAAACCTAAACCTAATAAGAAAATAAAACCTAATCCTAAACCTAAAATAAAAAAATGCTACTAAAATAAAACAAAAAATAAAACTAAACTAAAAATAAACATAAACCTAAATATTAAATTAAAATAAAAGCTAAATTAAAATAAATAATCTAATCTAATAATAAATAATACTTAAATAAAAATAAAATAAACTAAAATAAATAAAATAAACTAAATAAACTAAATCATCGGGTTCACTAATTTTTTAAAAGACCTAAACCTAAACCCTACCAACCTTACCCCACTAAAAACCATCCCTAAATCCAGCCCAGGCTGACCTAAACCCTAAACCTAACTACTGACCCTACTACCACAACCCTAAAACCACAAACTGAGGCTGAGGCATACCACTGGACCACTGAGTGACCTGAGCCCGTTACAATACCCTCTACCTAAAACCCACAAACCCTCCCTAAACTCTGAGCCCTACCACAAACACTAAAAAACCTAACCCATCCTAAACTGACTAAAAAATAAAATAAAATAAATAATAAAACAAACTAAAATAAATTAAAGAAAAGCCAAAATAAAAACTTAAAATAAACCTGGCTTTAGTAAAAATAAATAAAATAAAAATAAATAAATAAAAATAAAATAAAACTAAATAAAAGCCTAAACCTAAAAAACCAATAAAAATCCTAAAATAAATAAAAATAAAAAAACCATAAACCTAAAATAAAATAAAATAAAACACAATTAAAATAAATTAAACCTAACCCTAAAATAAAGTAAACCTAAACATAAACCTAAACTAAATAAAATAAATATAAATAAACCTAAACTAAACTAAAATAAAACCTAAAATAAAAAACTTAAAAATAAAATAAAATAATAACCTAAAATAAAAATAAAACCTAAACCTCAAAATAAAATAAAATAAAACTCAACAAAATAAACATAAACATAAACCTAAACTAAACAAAAAAAACTAAAATAAAAAACCTAGACTAAAATAAATAATCCTAACATAAATAAACTAAACTATATAAAAATAAAAAAATAAAATAAAGTAAAATAAATAAAAAATCAACTAATTAAACTAAATAAACATAAACCTATCAATTCACTTAATTTTAAAAAAAAACCCTAAACCTTAAATCCTAAACCCTAAATCCTAAACCCTAACTAACCCACAGTTACATCTAAACCTAAACCTAAACCCTAAACCCTAAACCTTAAAATCATAAATGCAAAACCACAAATAAACCCTAAACACTAAACCCTAAGTCCCATACACTAAACTAAACCTAAAGTAACTAATTAAATTAAAAACTAAAAACATAATAAACCTAAACCAAACCTAAACCCTAAGAATGGGCATAACCTTGACGGTTGGAACATCATTGTCAAATAGGCAGACGCGGCGACTATCACAGTTATGGTGGGGGAACTTAAGGTGCTGGTGGATATGGAGGTGGTGGTCAGAGCAGTGGTGGTTAGAGAGGCTGAAGGAGCGATGGAGGTTACAGCCGTGGTGGTGGCGGAGGGAGGGATTAGGGATATGATGGTGGATCCTGCTACTCAAGAGGTCGGTGGTTCATGGGAACTAGAAAGCGAAGAAATCGATCACTAGTATGGAACTATCTTTACAGTAAAGAAGATTCAAGTTATCTAAGGTCATTGATTTGCTCTATGTATGTTCATTTTAGATCTATGTCGTCGCTTGTGTCTTAGAAAACTTAATGTATTACTTGGTTGATGAAATCAAAAAAAAAGTTGAATCTAAATTTGTTCTCTGTTAAAAAAAACCTAAACCCTAAACTAAAACTTCAACCCTGGACCTAAACCTCCTAAATCCTAAACACTAAATCCTAAAATCCTCAAACCTTCCTAAACTATAAAACCTAAAACCCTAAACCCTAAACCATCCACACCCTGCCCCCACCCCATACTTAACTACCCCACCATAAATCATTAACTTTACCAAACTAAAGATAAAAAGCTAAACTAAATAAAACCTAAAATAAAATATAAAGAACGACCAAAATAAAATAAAATATAATAAATGAAACTAAAATAAAAACTAAACCTAATAAAAAATAAAAAATAAAAAAGCAGCTAAAATAAAATAAATAAAAAACTTAAAACAAAATAAAATATAAAAACCTAAATAAATAAAAAAACCTAAAATAAAAAAAAAAAAACTAAAATAAAATAAAAATAAAGAAACTAAAAAAAGACACTAAAATAAACCTAAAAATAAATAAAAAATTAAAACCTAAATCCTAAACCAGAATATACTAAACCTATACTTAAATAAAATAAAATAAAATAAACTAAAAAAAGTAAACCTAAACTAAAACAAAATAAAACTTAAAATAAACCTAAAAATAAAACTAAAACCTAAACCTAAAAATTAAATAAAATGTAAACTTGAACCTAAAAATCAAATAAAACCTAAAAATAAATAAAATAAAACTCAACTAAAAATAAACCTAAAGCTAAAAAAAATAAATAAAACCTAAACTAAAATAAATAAACATAAAATAAATAAACTAAATTAAATAAAATAAAAATAAACATAAATAAAATAAAATAAATAAAATAAAACAAAATAAATAAATAATAAACTAAAATAAACTTAAACTTATCAATTCACTTAATTTAAAAAAACCTAAATCTAAACCCTAAACCCTAAATCCTAAACTTAAACCCTAAACCCACAAAACCCAAAACCCCTGTAATCCTAAACCTAAACCATAAAAATAAACCCTACAACCATAAACACTAAATGATAAACAACACCCAAAGCCTAAACCCTAAACCAAACCCAAAACCCACCAAACCCAAACCCCAAACTAAAGTAACTAAATAAATTAAAAAAAATAAACTTAAACCATAAACTAACATAAACCTAAACCTAAACCTAAGAATGGGTAGAACCATGACGGCAGGAACATTATAGTCAAACAGGCTCAATCTAGATTTGGCAAAGGAGGTGAAGGCGGAGGCTGCGATTATCGCAGTGGTGGTGGGGGAACTAGAGGTGTTGGTGGATATGGAGGTGGTGGTCGAAGCAGTGGTTTGTATGGAGGTGGGAGGAGTGATGGGGGTTACAACCATAGTGGTGGCGGAGGGAGAGATTGGGGATATAATGGTGGATCCCACTACTTGAGAGGCCTGGGTGGTTCTGATGGGAACTAGACAAACTAAAGAACGGTCGATCTGATATGCTACTTATGAAACTGTAAAGATGGTTCTAGTTATCTAGGGTCTTTAATTTTCTCTATGCGTGCTCATTTTTTATCTATGTCTTAGAAAACTTGGTGAGAATAAAAAGAAAAGAAATGTTGAATCTAAATTTTATCACTCTTAAAAAAAAGCCAAAACCCAAAATCCTAACCTAAAACTTGAACCCAAGACCAAAACCTAAACTATAAACCCTAAACCCTAAATCGTGAAACCCTAAACCCAAAACACAGACCCAAAAAACTAAACTAAACCCTAAACTCTAAACCCTACACCCCAAGCAAACTAAACTCTAAACCCTCTAACCTAAATCTAAACCTAATAAGGTAAAAAGAAAAACTTAAACTAAATAAAAGTTTAAAATATAATAAATAACCAAATAAAATAAAATAAAATCTAAACCTATATGACTAAAATAAAAAACTAAACTAAAATAAAATGGTAAAATCTAAACTAAACTAAAAAATAAAAACCTAAATAAAATAAAACTAAATAAATAAAATAAATAAAATAAAACTAAATAAAACCTAAACCTAAAATGAACCTAAAATAAAATCTAAAATAAATAAAATAAACCTAAACCCATACCTTTAACTACCTAAACCACTAAATAAAATAAATTAAAAATAAACCTAAACCAAACTAAAATATAAAACCTAAAATATACCTATAAACCAAAAAAACCTAAAATAAAATAATATAAACCTAAACCTAAAATAAAATAAACTAAAAATAAAATAAAATAACTCATAAAAAAACCTGACTAAACTAAACCTAAATAAACTAAAATAAAATAAAATAAAATAAATAAACTAAACTAAATAAAAGGAAAAAATAAACATAAAATAAATAAAAATAAAATAAATGAAATAAATAAAAATAAACTAAATAAACCTAAACTTGGTTTTACTTAATTTAAATAAAAAATCCTCAACCTTAAATCCTAAACCCTAAACCCTAAACCCTAAAACCCAAAAAATCTTAAAACCCTGACCCTTAACCCTAAATGTACCCTAGATGTTGAAACCTAAAATAAACCATAATCCACTCCTAAACATTAAACCTAAACCTAAACCCTAACCCTAAACCCTAAACCCTAAACCCCAAACCCTAAACCTAAACTAAAAGTAAAAATAAATTAAAAATAAACATAAACCCTAGAACCTAAAAACCTAAACCTAAACCTAAACACTAAGCGGATTGTGAGGAACATCACCATCAAATAGGCTCAGTTTAGGTCTAGCGATGGAGGCAAAGGGGGAAGCGGCAGTTATCATTGTGGTGGTTATACAAGCGAGAGGAGAGACAGAGGTTATAGGTGTGGTGGTGGCAGAGGGAGAGATTAGGGATATGATGGTGGGTCCCACTAGTGGAGAGGTCGGGGTGGTTCTGATGGGAAATGGAGAAACTGAAGAATGACCAATTTGATCTGCTACTTGTGGAACTGTGTCATTATAGTAGAGATGATTCTAGTTATCTAGGGTCTTTGATTTTCTCTATGCATGCTCATTTTTTATCTATGTTATTGCTTTTCTCTTAAAAAACCTAGTGTGTTACCTAGTTAATGTAATAAAAAAAAGTGTTGAATCAATTTGTTATCTATTAAAAAACCAAAACCTTAAACCTAAACTAAAACTTGAACCAACCTGCACCTAAACCCCAAACCTAATAACCCTAAACCCAACTCTAAACCCTAAACCCTCAACCCACCACCCCCCAAACTAAACTCTAAACCTAACCACTAACCACTACCACAAAAGCTAAACCTAAACTAATTAAACCTAAAATAAAATAAATAAAAGAACCTAAATTAAAATAAAATAAAATAAATAAATGCTAAACTAAATCTTAAACCAAAACCTAAACCTAAACCTAAAAAAAAAAACTAAATGAAATAAAATAAATAAAACCTAAACAAATTTAAAAAAACCTAAATAAAATAAAACTAAATTGAAAATAAAATAAACTAAATAAAACCTAAACCTAAATTATAAACCTAAAATAAAACTTAAAAATAAAACAGAGATCTAAACCTATATACTAAACATAAACCTAAACCTAAAATGTAAATAAAATAAATTAATTAAAATAAACTAAACCTAAAAAATAAAACCTAAGCCTAAACCTAAATAAAGAAAACTAAACCTTAAAAAAAAACTAAAATAAACCTAAACTAATCATCTAAAAAAAATAAACTAAAAAAAAATAAAACTAAAAATAAATAAACCTATAAAATAAAATAAAACAAATCAAATAATAAAATAAATAAAATAAATAAAAGTGGACTAAATAAACCTAAACCTACTGGATTACTTAATTAAAAATTAAAATTAAAATTTTTAAAAAACTGACATAAATCCAAACTCTAAAACTTAAACCCTAACCCTCAATCCTAAACCCTTAACCCTACCACCTACCTGTGCTACTCTAAACCTCCCAAAACCCCAGGCCCTGAGCCCTAAAACCACAAAACTAAAACCTAAAAATAAAACTAAATAAAACCTAAAAATAAAATAAATGGAACCTTAACTTAAATAAAATATTATAATAAAATAGAATAAAAACCAAAACTAAAACCTAAACAAAACATAAACCTAAACCTAAATGCAAAAATAAAATAAAATAAAAAAGAAAACTAAAATAAAATAAAAGAAATAAAAACCTAAACTAAACTAAAGAAATAAAATAATCCTAAAAATAAAAAACCTTAATAAAATGAAAACCAAAATACAAAATAAAAGAAATAAACATAAAATAAAGTAAAATAAAAAAACTAAATTAAAACCTACACCTAAAAAAAACCTGAACTCTAAACTAAAAAAAACCTAAACCTAAAGGAAATAAAATAAAATAAATCTAAACTTAAACTAAAGCAAATGAAACCTAAACCTAAACATTAATTAAACTAAACCAAAACCCTAAAATAAAGTAAACACAAACTAAAAAGATAAAACCTAAAATAAAACTAAAATAAAAAGCTAAAACCTAAAAAAATCTAAAAATAAATATAAACCAAATCAAAATAAAATAAAATAAAAAAAATAAACATTAACCTAAACCTAAAACCTATAAATTAAACTAAAATAAAAAGTTAAACTAAAATAAATAATCTACACTAAATAAAATAAAAAATAAACCTAGATAAAATAAAATAATAAACTAAACTAAAATAAATAAAAAATAAACTAAAAACCTAAACTACCGGTTTAGTTAATTTTAAAAAAAAACATAAAACCCTAAACCCTAACCTAAACCCTAAACCCTAAACACTAAACCATATACCCTAAAACTTTAAAAATTAAACCCTAAACCCTAAACCTTGAACCCTAAACCTAAACTCCAACTAACCTAAACCTTAAGTTAAACTCCAGGTAAACCTGAAATAATCTAAACTTAAACCAAAATCCTAAACCCCAAACCCTAAACCCTAAAGCCTAAACCCTAAACCCTAAACCCTAAACCCTAAAACCTAAACACTAAAACTAAACCTAAATATAATAAAAAAAATAAAGAAACTAAAATAAGATAAATAAGGAAACCTAGGTAAACTAAAAATAAAATAAATCTAAGAATAAAATTTAATAATAATAATAAACATAAAAGAATAAAATAAACTAAACCTTAAACAAAAAAATAAAGACTAAATAATAACCTAAACCTAAAAAATAAACCTTAAAATAAAACTTAAAAATAAGTAAAAATAAAACCAAAACTAAAAAAAAAAAACCCTAAACCTAAAATAAAAATAAAATAAACTAAATAAACTAAAATAATAAAACCTAAATCTAAACCAAATAAAATAAAATAAATTAAAAATAATCATAAACCTAAACTAAAAAATAAAGCCTAAAATAAAAAACTAAAACCTAAAACTAAAGTAAAATAAAACCTAAACTAAACCTAAAATTAAAATAAAACCTAAACCTAAAATAAAATAAAATAAAACTCAACTAAAAAAAAATAAACCTAAACTACTACTAGAAATAAAATAAAATAAACCTAAACAAAAATAAAACCTAAATAAATAAACTAAACTATATATAAATAAAATATAAACATAAATAAAAATAAAATAAAATCAACTAAATTAATGTCTAAACTGGTTTCTAAATTTAAACTACCTAAACTCCTACCTACCACTCCTAGGCCACCAGGCCACTAAATACTGACCACTAAACCCTAATGTTAAACCTCTCAAAACATAAACCCAACCAAATAATACACTCTAAACCCTAAATCAACTACCACTCTAAACCTCTCTAAAGTAACTAATAAATTTAAAGATAAACTAAACCCTAAAGCATAATAAACTTAAACCAAACTACCAGAATGGGTAGAACCTTGTGAGAACATCGTCAACAGGCTTAGTCTAAATCTGATGATGATAGGAGGTGAAGAAAGAGGTGATTATCCCTTGGTGGTGGTGGAGGAGGTGAGTGGATATATGGTGTCTTTGCATGGATTAGTGGTGGTTATAGGAAGGAGGGATGGAGGTTATAGCCATGGGGAGAGGAGAGATCGGGGATATGATAGTTGATCTTGCTACTCCAGAGGCCAGGGTGGTTCTGATGGAAACTAGAGAAACTGAAGAACGATCAATCCAATCCACTGCTTATGGAACTGTGTCTTTACAGCAAAGATGATTCTAATTATTTAGGGTCTTTGATTTGCTCTATGTGTGCTCATTTTAGATCTATGTCATTGCGTGTCTTAGAAAACTTAGTGTGTTACTTGGTTGATGAAATAAAAAAAGAAATGTTGAATATGAATTTTCTCTCTTAAAAAAACTAAAAAAACTAAAACTTAAACCTGAAACCTAAACCTAAACCCTAAACACTAAAAAAACCCCAAACCTTAAACCTTAAACCATAAACCTAAACCCCAAATCCCAAAAACCTAAACCCTATGTGGGACTTGAGCTAAATAAATCTTAAAAAACTCTAAAAAAAAGCAACCAAACTAACTAAAACCTAAAATAAAAAAATAAAGAACCTAAAGAAAATTAAATATAAAATAAAATAAAATAAAAAACCTAAACTAAAACCTAAACAACCTAAACCTAAAAATCTAAAATTAAAATTAAAACTAAATTAAATAAATAAAATAAAACCTAAAATAAAAATAAAACCTAAATAAAATAAAACTAAACCTAAAATAAAAATAAAATAAATTGAATATAAAATAAAATAAAACAAATTGAAAACCTAAACCTAAAATAAATGAAAAAATAAATAAAAAATCAAACCTAAATCCTAAACCAAAAATATAGGAAACCTAAAACCTAAACATAAACCAAAATAAACTAAAATAAACCTGAACCTAAACTAAAAATAAAACCTAAATAAACCTAAAATAAAACCTAAAATTGAAACTAAAAATAAAATAAAAATGTAAACCAAAACCTAAAATAAAAAAATAAAACCTAAACCTAAAATAAAATAAAATAACTTAACTAAAAAGTAAACCTAAATCAAAATTAAAAAAATAAACTTAAATACAAAACCTATACTAAAATAAATAAACCTAAAATATATAAACTAAACTAAATAAAATTATAAAATAAACATAAAAAAAATAAAAATAAAATAAACTTAAATAAATAAAAAATAAACTAAATAAATCTAGACATCATGTACTTAATTTTAAAAAACCCTAAACCTTAAATCAAACCCTAAACCCTAAGTGTAATCAAATCAAAAAGAAAACATAAATTAAAATTTTCAAATCAATTAAATAACTTCAAGTGAAACCAACCTTTCATGTTAAATCAAATCTTTCTAAACTTAGAGAACTACAATTGTAATGCTATGAGACATACCACACAAGATTTAACACACACATTAGAATTAAGTTACTACTTTTAGCTTTATGTTAGGGCGGTGCTTGGTATGATGTATATTTTGGTTTGTGATGTATCGTTGTAGACTGGATGTTAGGATTTATGCCTCATAGAATAGATGGTTGGCCGTGATTAGCCTAATCATATTTTATGTAAGGGATTGTGTTTAATGGGCTGCATAAAAATAAATATAAATGCTCTCTTTGTAGGTTTTTTAAGCCCCTAAGAATAATCCAAGTTAGGACAGGTGGGCTTCGTTACCCATGTGTTAGGTGCTAAGTCCAAATTATGATATAACTACTTGGGATTGTATGTATGTTTAACCTTTATTTTGTAGGTGTAGTTAGATTTACTTTTCCTATTCTTATGTAATTTTGAAATTATGAATTAGGATTAGTGCTATGGGGGATAAAGATGAACATTGGCTAGAAGGCTTTATCACAGGATGTGATTCCTTTGAAGTGGAGCAAACCAAATCAAAGGAAAGAAATGAAGAAATGAAGAATGAAAACCCCCTATAGCATTCATTATAAATGGTAATTATTTTTTTATAATTTTGGGTTGTATAATGGTAGAGAATGGCTACCCATCATTTCTTTTCAAGTTATACAGTGGTACCCTATCGCATCGGCCTTTTATTCTTTCATGGTAGTTATAAAAATTGGATGATGATTTGTTTAGGATGTGTACTAGAAATGGCATGTTTTTCTTAATTTCTTAAATGATTATTTTTTGAATGTGTGGCCTGGATGTGATTAGGGTCTTAGGGAAAAATAAATCTTTTACCCAACTACCACTCATAACTAAAGTATAAAATAATTCATAACCTCACATAAAACATAAGCATTAAATCAAGATAATAAAAAGATTTAGCAACCCCTTAGCTGAATGTTGTATGTCTCATATCATGCATTCATATTGCTTCACTCTCTTTCTAGAGAGGGTTTCCATCCTTGCATGATAGGAGAAGGCTTGACCTTTGAGGGCCTCCTCTATCTTTGGAAAACACCTCTTTCCCATGGATTTAGCCAATAATCTAACTTCATAATACATATAGGCATACAAAATCCCAACACCTTTATTAAAATGAAGTGTCCAAAATCAAATAAAATTTGAAAGGATTTACATTTGTAGATTAAGTTATTACTCATACCATTCATGCTCTAGTCTCTTAGGAGTGAGTTTAAGGACTTTTGTCTCTTTCTAAATTAATAATAGCCCAATTATCTTGCAAATGAATAAGACTTTCCTACATGGTTTGAAAATCATAGGAGGAGTTAGGGCGACCACTCGGCGGTTATAAGCCCAATAGTCGGTTGGTTTATTACGCTCTTGTGGAGGTAAACTTATGCCCATTTTCTTAGGCTTAGGTCTGCTTTGGCCTATGCCAAAGCTCCGTAGATATAGGGTTTGAGGTTGTTGTTTCCTTCGGGCTACTAGCATAAATTATCACCTCTTAGGTATTTCCACAATCTTGTGTTGTTGGATTAAAAGTCCTAGCTTTCTAATAAAATGTCAACTTCAATAAAATTAATCTCTCCAACTTCAACCATATAAAGCCCAACCATAGGATAGATTTGAATGCTCACTAGGCTTTTTAATATCACTAGCATTTCTTTCTCATTCCCTTTGGCTTCAGTAATAAGTCTTCTCCTTAAACAATCCTATTTGATTTTCCAATACAAACAATCCTTTGATAGTATAACCTTGAAATATTTAGAGACCTTAATTTCTACTTTGATTAATAGTATTCCTAAGAAATTCTCATTCCTTGGGATATAATTAACTATGGGGGCTTGCCTCAGGAAACTTAATGAACCAACTTAAATTAAACCCTACTTTACTTTTCATGTAAAGTGGAAAGATCTCAGTATTTTTTGAAGACCATTCAAGCCTTAGGAGTCCTTATTAGGTGAGTAGGTCCATTATATGATGATAATTTCTATCATTTGAGATAGTGCATCATTCCTTAATGTCGTACTCGATCACTTCAAAAGTACCCCTAATATTTGCATGGTGTCCCACATCTCAAAAATAAGCACCATAATTCATTTTTTTTATGTTGTGGCTAACAATTGGAAAGCTCCTTTACATCTTGATAATTCAATTAGGGGGATGAATAGACCCTGGTTTAAACTGAAATGACTTAAACAAAATCTATTTTAGTAGAACAAGCATTGTTTTAAAAATATTTTTTCTAATATGAAGGATATGGAAAATTTGGTTTGGGATCTTGAAGTTTCTATTATGATGGAACCTTCCAAGATTATGGACTTGAATGAGGTGAAGGATAACTTTGTAAATTTTCAAAATATGGATAAAATTATTGGCATTAAAATTCTACTAGTAAACATATTGCGGATGGTGACAGGAATAGTAGGTATTTACTTTCTTTAATTAATAAAAAGAGAACTTTAAATAATATTTAAAAATTAAAAATGACAATGGAAAATGGATCACGGAGAATAATGACATTAAGGATTCAGTTATTAATTATTTTAGAAATATTCTTAATAAGAGTTACTCTTACGAAGCTATTTCTAAATTGCAGTTGATTCCTTCTATTATTACTAATGATTGCAATGCTTTGCTTACTATTTTACCTAATGATGATGAAATTTTTTTTTCAAAAATGTTGGTTTATTATTAAAAATGATTTGATTGATGTTATGGTTGATTTCTTTAATGGTAATCCTTTTCCTAGATACTTTTCTAGCACTTCTATTATTCTCATACCTAAGAAAGATTATCCGGACAATTGGAGTGAGTTTAGACCTATTATTCTTTGCACCTTCTTTGATATGCTAATTTCCAAAATTATTGCCAACAGGCTTAGTCCTCTTCTTCATAAGATTATCTCTCTCAATCAAACTAGTTTTGATACAGTTAGATCTATTTATAATAATATTTTACTTGTCAACGAATTAATTCATGACTTAGATGATAAAACTAGAGGTAGAAACATTCTTTTCAAATTAGATATTACCAAAGATTTTGATAATATCTCTTGGGATTTCCATTTTCACATTCTGAATTTATTTGGGTTTTTTGATAAATTTATTTTTTCCTATTAAAAATTGTATTACTAATGCCGAGTTTTCTATTTTTCTTAATAGGGAAGCTTTGGGTTTCTTTCCTTCCTCTCGTGGCTTAAGACAAGGGAATCCTTTATCTCCTACTTTATTTATCATTTTTGTTGAATACTTATCTAGGAGCACCAATAATTTATGCTTAAATAATTTTAGTATGTATTATAGAACTCTTGGTGGTCTTCCTATTTTCCATTTAAGCTTTGTGGATGATTTCATTATTTTTTGCAATGCTTCTATTCATCATATCAAGAATATTAAGAATTTTTTAAATACATTTGGTAGAGGCGATCTTACTATCAATGATAATAAAGCTATTTTATTACTTCTTCTAGTATCTCCAATAATATAATCAATCACATCCCAAACCACTAATTTTAAACATCAACATTTACCTCTTAAGTACTTTTTCTCTTCAAAGGTCAAAAATGATCAAATCTTTTTGATGAGTTAATTCAAAAAATTGAAAATAACATTTTTATTTGGGAATTTCATTTACTCTCCTTTGGTGGAAGGCTCACTATTCTTAAAAGCACTCTCAATTAAATGCCTCTATATTTGATTGAAACTATTATTCTAATTCTACTCTTATCAAAATTTATCACTGCATAAATTTTTTGGGGATCAATAATTCTAAAAGAATGCATTGGACATCCTAGCATAAGTGTTGTTGTGGTCCTTTGGGTGAAGGTGGTCTTGGTTGTAAATCTATTTGTGAAGCTATTATTTCCTTCTCTCATAAGCTGGTGGAATTTTAGAAAGAATGATAGCCTTTGGGCTAATTTTGTGATGGAAAAATATTACCAAGGTAAAAACCCTCTTATCTATGCTTATAAGTTGGTTATTCTCCGATTTGGAAAAGGCTTTGCTCCATTAAATGGGTTGTTGAATCCTTAATTTATTGGGGTATTCATTTTGATTCAGCCTTCTTTTGGCAAGACAATTGGATTGGTAATGGATCTATTGACTCTCTTTTATCTCCACACTCTATAGCTGCTATCAAAGTTAACTCTTTTTGGCTTAATAACAATTGGAATGAAAACAAACTTGAAAATTATATCTCTATTTTCTTTATGATAACTTTAGAAACATCCCTATTTTTTTCTAACAAACCTGATCAAATTCTCTTTAAGCTCTTTTACAAAGGTGAATTCGTTCTTAAAGAGGTTGGAATTTTATCAGAGATAAGAAGAACTCCTCTAATGTTTTCATTAAACTTTGGAACAATATTATTCCCATTTCTTATTTGATTTTAGCTTGGAAGATTTTGAATAACTTTATTCTTGTAGAATTCTTGATCTAGAATAAAGGGTTTTATTTACCTTCTAAGTGTTATTATTGATTTCATATTGAAAATGTTAATCATGTTTTTGTCAATGGTGCCATTACTTCCTAATTATGGATATGGTATGATGATTTATTTAACACTAAGTATTTTCATGGTTTTCTTTCTTTATATCAATTTCTTGAAGTTTATTTCCCACAAAATTGTGAAAGGTCATATCAAAATCTTAATTACTATTACATTTATTTGGCTCATTTGGATGGATAGAAATGATGCTAAATATCATGGTAATCATATGAATCATAAAAGTATCCTGGCTAGAACTAAAGAAAAAATTCATGCATTGTTTAATGCTAATTTAATTAGTGACATCCAATTAGTAACAAATTAGGTCTCATTTTGGCTAATGTTTCTTTTAATAAGGCTGTTAGGATTATCCATTGGATCAAACCTAATGAGAACTTTATTAAAATCAATACTGATGGTTAAGTTTCACATAATAAATATGGTTGTGGTGGTATTATTAGAGATTCCAAAGGTACTACAGTAGAGCCTGTCTAAGTTGATATTGCCTAAGTCAATAACCTCTAATAGTTAATACTAATGGCCCAGTCCCAGCTTGGGCCTCATACATTTATTAATAAACCTCCCAAAGTCAATAATTAATACTCTGCGTGGTCCCGAAAATTTTTATATTGATAACTACTAAAAATAGCTACATATTTGTTACAAAATTTGACATCTGGCCTATTTAAACTTTCAAGAAATACTAGGAAATTAGCTTCTGCACAAGCTTCCTGGTTCTAATCATGCTGATCTTGTCCTTGATCTTCTGGATAATAGTAAGTATCTCCATGTCAACGACATCTTCATCGAGGCTGTTCAGCTGCTTCTTCGAAAGCCTCATAAGCCTTCACAGATGTAGGTTCCTGACTGTTGTCAACTTCTATTTCATCTTCTAGCACCAGATTCACTATGCAAGAGAGCTTTACAATACAAGATTGCTTAGGAACCTTGGATCCCTTTGCTTGGTTGCTTGCTTCCTTGGTTCCAAATGAGGGGTGAGGTCCCATTTATAGTCCTCCCCCCATCTGAACAATCTAGAAAAGAATGTTCTAGAATATAATAATATATACATGGTTCTTGATCATTCCTCTACCATATACAAGGGTTCTGAGTATTCCACACTATCCTAGAGTTCTCTTGAAGCCTTCCTCCTGACCTTCTAGAATATGGTGGAACCTTGGAGTCCCAAAGTTTTTCCCATCTTTTTTGTTCTTTGAAGCTTCCCTCATACGTATGGCTAAGAGAGCATGGTTGATCTCCCTTTATTTAGCTCTGTGAACGTCAGGCTGGAATTATAGAATATCTGCACCTCCCTGGCAATGAAAAATTAATTAATTAAATGATACTCTCTTTATTAATATCCTACCTAAGTTAATACAATGCCCATTTTCCCAGGAGTATCAATTTAGATAGGTTCTACTGTATCATTTGTGCTTTTTCTTATCCCCCCAAAGCCTGTTCTGTTATTTATGCCATGCTTATGGCTGTTAATAAAGGTGTTGATTTTTTTTTGAGCAAAGGCCTCTTTAATATTTGGATTGAAGTTGACACGCTTCTTTTACTTGATATGCTCACTTCTAATAAAATGGGAATCTTGACTTATTTTATCTCCTTAATCACACTAAAACCTCTCTCATGTTTGCAACTTTCATATTCTTGTGAAGGTAATGCTTGGATTTCTAGCCAATTTGGGTGAATTAAATGCTCACTATTTGATAATAAAACTTACCTAAGTTGAGAGCTTGGTTAATCTTGATAACTCTAAAGCGCCTTACTTTACTTTAACTTGGGTATTTTGTGTTGGTCTTTATTTTGTTTTCTTTGAGCCTTTTTGATTGATGCTTTTGTGCTTTCCCATATTTGGATTGCTCCTTGCTATTCTTTTTTAGGGTCTTGGCTAACCTCATTTTTTATGAGTGCTGCCCAGTTTGGTGGATGATGTTATTTGTTTATACCCATTGCTTGATTGTCTTGGGTGGTGTTTGTTTGAAGGCTATTGTTAGTCTTCTCAATTCTATCTTAGTGTTGGGCTTTTTGGTGATTGTTGCCTTCCTTTTTATTTTGGCTATTGCTGGTGTTGACTATTCCCTCTTATTGAAGGTTGATGTTTTGTGGTTGTTGCCTTCTATTTTCTCTTTGGTGGTTTGTCTTTGGGGTGAAGGGACCTTATTTTGACTTAGGTTCCTTTTCTGGTTTCTTGGTCGTGGTATTCTTCTGCCTTTTCCTAAGTTGTTTTCCTATTGGCTAATTACCATTAATATTTCTTGGTCATTTTTGGTGGCCTCCTATTGGGTTGTGGCTATGCCTGTTATCTATCTTTCCCTCTGAATGAGTTTTGCCTCATATTTGGGCTACTTGTTTTCCTTATGGATCTTTCATGGTGGTTGGTTGGGTGGCCTTGTTAGTTAATTGGCTATGTTGGTTGGTGGGTTGGTTGCAGCTATGTTGGTTGGTTTTACCTCCTCTATTGGTGGCAGATCTAGGGGATTTTTGGTTGCTTATCTTTGGTTTGGATTTGGCTTGGTGGAGTCTAATTGTTGGCTATTATTTTTTTCTATTTTATTGATTGGGGCTTGGTGATCTTTTGGTTTGGTTTGGTTCTTTTGTGTTTTTTATAATGGTCTTCCTCTCTTGCAATTGCTTATCTTTTCTTTTCCTATCGGTGGCGCTTATTTATCTATTTCTCTGGCATAAATGTTGTTTGATGGTGGTGGGTGGCTTTATGTTTGCTTTTGTTTCTTGTTTGGTGAGCTTCTAATTTTTTGGTCTTGGTTTTGGTTTTTTTTTAGGTTGGTTGGTTAAAGTATTTAGTGGCGGTTATTTTTCTTGAGTCTGGTGACTTGGTGTGGTGGCTTGGATTTTATTTTGCTATATTACCTCTTTCGATATTTACTTTCCTTATTTCCTAATACCTAACTCATGATTTTTGGTGGTGATTTTACTATTACACTGGCTATTCTTAGTGGTAGCCTTGTTGGATGCTCCTTTGGTCATTTTTTTTATCTGTCTTGGTGGAGGTGCAGCTCCCTCTTTTATCTTTTGGTTGTCTACTTGGGTTATCCTCTCCCTGGATTGGATTGGTGGTTGTTGTTGGTGTTAGTTGTCCCGACTATTTGGGTAATGGTTTCCTGTTGCTTTGGGGATAATCTAGGGATGGTTCCTTGGCTTTGGGCCTATCTTTTTTGGACTGTGTTATTATCCCTATTGATGCTTGCTCTTTTTGGTATTTCTCCTCCCTTTTGGTGTTGACTTTGGTGGGTTTCCTGATGTATTGTTGATGTCCATGATGGATGACTATTAGTCTTCCTTAATGGGCTTGGTTATTTTGGTGGCTTTGTGCTAGGATGTCCTCTTTGTTGGTTGGAAGACTTTGCAGCCTTGTTGAATGATGATCTTTGGATGATTTCCTACATTATGTATGCTTGCTATGACGACTTTGATGTTTCCCTCTCTTTCTTCTTTTGGCTGGTAGCACTATATGTAATTGTAACTCTTCATCTAAAGTTTGGATGCTTACATATAGTGTTGCTCCTTGAGATGATTGTGAGCTTTTCTTTACATTGCTTTTTCTCTTTTTCTCTTTTACTTAATTGTACTCATCCTTTCCTATGTTGATTTATTTTATAGGTTGGAAATTGGCTATTATCAAAGAAATCAAGTGGATTTTCTATTGCTCATATGGATCTACTCGGTGATTTAGTCTTTCTTTTGCTTCTCTTTATTTAATATTTGAGTTTTTATTGTAACTTTAAAATTAGCTAGATTTATCCACTTTAAGGACTTGTACTCCTTATTTTGTGATAATAAAATTCCCTAATTTTCAAAAAAAACCTAAAACCCTAACCCAAAATTAAACTAAACCTAAACTAAAACTAAACCCTAAACCTAACTCTAAACCTAAACTAAACTAAAACACTAAAACCTAAACAAAACCTAAACCCT
Organism: Cymbidium sinense; assembly: GCA_021442155.1. Taxonomy (NCBI): domain Eukaryota; kingdom Viridiplantae; phylum Streptophyta; class Magnoliopsida; order Asparagales; family Orchidaceae; genus Cymbidium; species Cymbidium sinense. The sequence continues at coordinate 32,086 of JAKCPB010001268.1, read as the reverse complement.
AAACAAACCTAAACCACAAACCTGACCACTCAAACATTAGGCCCTAAACCCCTAGGCTAGCCACACCTGGGCCCTAAACCTAAACCCTGGGCTAAACCATGGGCCATCCTATGAGCCTGAAACCACCACCTGACTAAAGCTGGAAGCCTAAAGGCTATAAAATAAATAAAAAAAACCTTAAAAATAATGAGATATAAATATAAATAAAAGCTAAAAAGAATTAAATAAAATAGATAAACTAAACTCTAAATGATAAAATCTAAACTAAATAAAATAAAATAAACCTAAAATAAAACCTATATAATAAAACTAAACCTAAAATAAAATAAAATAAACCTAAAAAATAAAACCAAACCTAAACAAAATCAAAAATAAAACAAAATAAATAACAAAACTAAACCCACAAAAAGCTCTAAACCCTAAAATAAACTAAAAAATAAAAAATCCAAATTAAAATAAATAAACCTAAAATAAAATAAATTAAAATAAAATAAAATAAAATAAAAATAAAATAATAATAGATAAATAAAAAATAAACTAAATTCAAACCTACTAATTTACTTATTTTTTAAAAAAAACCTAAACCATAAACCCTAAACCCAAAAACCCTAAACCCAAAAAAAACCCTAAACCTAAATCTAAACCCTAAACCCTAAACTAAACCCTAAACCTACAAATACAAACCTAAACCTAAAACCAATCTTAAAACTTAAAATAAACCCTAAATTGCTCAGAGCATTGGTGGTTCTGGAGGAGGGAAGAGAGAAAGGTTCTGAGTCATGGTGGTGGAGGGAGGGAGAAGGATATGATGCAGATTCTACTTGAGAGGCGGGGTGGTTCAGGGAAGCAGGCGAAAGAGAAGATCCATCTCCTTATGGAACTATGTCTTTATAGTAGAGATGATTCTAGTTTTCTAGGGTTTTGATTTGCTCTATGCGTGCTCATTTTTTATCTATGTTGTCGCATTGCATCTTAGAAAACTCGGTGTGTTACTTGGTTGATGATATCGAAAGAAGAAATGTTGAATCTTAATTTACTCTCCATTAAAAAAAGCATAAACCCTAAAACTTAAAGCTAAACCTAAACTAAACCTAAACTAAAACATAAACCTAAACCCTAAACCCTAAACCTAAAAACCTAAACCCTAAATCCTAAAACTTTTGGGCCACTCTCTACACTAAACGTCCCTAAACCAAAATCTAACCCTAAAATCCTAAGCCTAAATGGTTAACCATTAACCTAAATCCTAAAACTTATAACCCTAAACCAAACCCTAACTGACCCAAACCTGAGCCCTAAACTAAACTTAAAAAACTAAAACCTAAACTAAATAATAACTTTAATAAAATAAATAAAATAAAACCTAAACCTAAAACAAAATAAAATAAAAAAAAAAACCTAAACTAACCTAAACTAAACCTAAAATAAATTAAAATAAAAAACTAAAGCTAAGATAAAATAAATAAACCCTAAACTAAACCTAAAATAAAAACCAAAATAAAATAAAAGGCTTAAAATAAAAAAAATAAACTTATCAAAATAAAATAAAACTAAACTTAAATCTAAAATTAAAAAAATAAAAGCTAAACCTAAAGATAAAATAAAAATAAAATCTAAAATGGAAACTGATAATGAGCTAAGATAAAAAAAAAAAGATAAAATAAATAAACAAATAAAATAAATCTAAATAAAATTAAAATAAAAAGAATAAACTAAACCTGGCACATGGGTTTGATTTTTAAAACCTAAATCCTACCCAAACCTAAACCCTAGGCCCTAAATCCTGATCCTGGTATAAAGGCCCTGAGCCCTAGCCAAAGGCCAGGCCCTGAGCCTGATCCATGAGCCTAGGCTGAGCTGACCCAAACCCAGGCCCTGACCTGTACCTGAGGAGGTTTGATCCTGAGCTAAAGGCTAAACTCCTGAGCCCAGAGTGTTGAGCCTAAAACTGAAATGGATCTGGGCCTACTAAAGCTTTGGGCCCTACCCTAAACCTTAAAGCCCTACTGTGAGTCATGGTGACCTGAGCCCTATTCCCTGGCCCTAAACCCTAAAATGACCCTGAGCCCTGAGCCTGAGCCAAAACTGCATGACCCTAGGCCCACACAGATCATAACCTAAAACCCTAAATCTTAAACCCTAAAAACACATGCACCTTTCAAACCCCCAAGACAAACTCTAAAAGTAACTAAATAAATTAAAAAATAAACCTAAACCCTAAAACCTAATAAACATAAACCTTAAGAATGGGCATAACCTTGTCGACATGAACATCACCATTAACCAGGCTCACTCTAGATCTAGCGATGGAGGCAAAAGCGAAGGCGGCGATTATCACAGTGGTGATGGGGGATCTCGAGGTGCTAGGGGATATGGAGGTGGTGGTCGGAGTAGTGGTAGTTATGGAGGCTAAAGGAGCGAAGAAGATTACAACCATGGTGGTGCAATGGGAGAATGGGGATGGTATTACTCTTAGAGAGGTGGTTCGATGGGGCTGGGCGAAAATGGTCGATCCAATCAGCTACTTATGGAACTGTGACTTTGCATTAGAGATAGTCATAGTTATCTATTGCTTTGATTTGCTCACAGCTTATTTTGATCATATGTCATCCGCATCTTAGAAAACTAGTCGATTACTTAGGTGACATTGAAATGAAGAAATGTTAGATAAATTTATTCTTCTGTTAAAATAAAGGCACCTAAAAGCCTGGGCCATTAAACCTAAACCTAAACATTAAACCTAAACTCTAAACCCTAAAAACCCAAACCCCTTACCCCCTAAACCCTAAAACCTAGGCGCTTAACCCTAAACACTAAACCCTAAACCCTAAAATGCTAAAAACATAAAGTTAAATAAAACCTAATAATAAAATAAAAAAATAAAATAAATAAAATAAAATAAATAAAATAAAATAAAACCTAAACTAAAACTAAACCTAAATAAAGAAAATAAAATAAAAATAAAAAAGCCCTAACCTTAAACCTAAAGTACCACCATAAACCCTGACATTAAACCCTAAACTAACCACACCCTAGGCCTTAAATCATACAACCTAAACCCTAAACCATAAACCCCAAGACCTAAGCACTAAGCCCAAAACCTAAAAACCTGAAACTTAAAAAATAATAAATAAAACCTACTAAAAAAAATAATAATAAGATAAATAATAACATGAAAATCTAAACCTAAAAAACCTAAAAAATAAAATAAATAAAATTAAAAATTAAACTAAGTATAATAAATAAAACCCAAACTAAACTAAAAAAATAAAAACCTAAAACAAATGAAAAAATAAAACTAAAATAAAAAAAAAAATAAAATAAATTAAAATAAAAACTAAATAAAACCTAAACCTAAAAAATAAACCTAAAATTAATAAAAATAAAACTTAAACCCTAAAAAAAATTTAAACTAAACTTAATCTAAAATAAATGAAAATAAAATAGATAAAACCTACCAAACCTAAACTAAATAAAATAAAGTAAAACAAAATAAACCTAAACCTAAAGTAAAAAATAAAACCTTAAAACAAACCTTAAATAAAAACTAAAAACCTAAACTTAAGAAAATAAAATAAAAACCTAACTTAAAAATATAAATAAACAGAAAACCTAAACCTAAAAAATAAAACAAAAATAAAACTAAAATAAAAAATAAATCTAAACCTTAACCTAAAAAAAATTAAAATAAACCTAAACTATAATAAACAAACAAAAATAAATAAATAAATAAAATTAATGTAAACAAAAATAGAAAATAAAATAAACTATAATAAAAAATAAACCAAACAAGCAAAATAAACCTAAACCTACTAGTTTACTTAATTTTAAAAAATTAAGAAATTAAAAAAATTTTAAGAAAGAACCCAGACCATAAGCTGCTAGACCAACCCTAAATCTAAACCTAGGCCCCAAAAACAACCTAAACCCCTGGGCCCTAAATCTTAAACCTGACCATGGGCATGAAAGAGGCCCTAAACTACCTGGGCCTAAACCTACCCAACCCACACTAAACCTAAAAGAAACCTAAAAAATAAACCTAAACTAAATAAACCTACAAAAAAAAATAAATAAAACCTAAACCTAAAAATTAAAAATAAAATAAAATAAAAATACTAAACCTAAACCTAAAAATAAACTTAAAATAAAATAATAAAAAATAAATTTAAGCTAAAACAAAATAAATAAAACCTAAAATAAACAAAAAAAATAAAAACCTAAATAAAATAAAACTAAACCTAAAATAAAATAAAATAAACATAAACAAATAAAATTAACTAAACTCGGATAAATAAAACCTAAACCTAAACCTATAAACTAAACCAAAATTAAAATAAAATAAAATAAACAAAATAAACCTAAACTGGGTGTAAAAAACCTAACCCTAAGCCTAAAAAATAAAAGTAAAACCTAAACCTAACAAATAAAATAAAATAAAATTAAACTAAAAAATAACATGAACATAAACCTAAAATAAACTAAATAAAATCCTAAACTAAAATAATTAAACCTAATAAAAAAAAATTAAATAAAAATAAAATTTAACCAAAATAAAAATAAAAAAATAAAAAAACTAAAATAAATAAAATAATAAATAAATAAACTCACCCTCTTTTTTTTTAAAAAATGACCTAAACCCTAAACCCTAAATCCTGGCACTGACCACTGAACTAAACTCTCAGGACCTGCTTGCCTGACCCTAACTAAAATGACTGGACCCTAGGCCCTAAACCCTAGGCCACAACCCTAGCCTAAACTGGGCTGGCCTAAACCTAAACCCTAGTTAACACTGGCTTAATTAAGCTAGCCTAAATAAAAGCTGAAAACCTAAAGCCAGGCCTCAGGCCTGAGCTGAGCCAAACCTAAAACCTAAGCTATAAAAGGAGCATAAAATAATTAAAAAGCATAAACTTAAATAAAATAAAAAACTAAACTAAAATAAAAAATAAAATAAAAACTAATAAAAAAAATAAAATAAATTAAACTAAACTAAACTAAAATAAACCTAGATAAAAACCTAAATAATTAAAACTAAATGTATAATAAATAAAATAAACCTAAAATAAGATAATATAAAAACTAAATAAAAACCTAAACCTAAAAAATAAACCTTAAAATGAAACATAAAAAAACTAAAAAATAAAACCTAAACAATAAACTTAAAATAAAAAATCTAAAATAAAATAAAATGACCTAAATAAAACTAAAATAAACTATAAAATAAATATAACTAAATAATATAAAATAAACTAAAATAAACCTAAACTAAACTAAAAAATAAAAAAAAATAAAAAAACCTAAACTTAGAAAAAAAAACATAAACCTAAACCTAAAAATAAAAAATAAAACTTAAACCTAAAAAATCAAATAAAAATAAAAGTCAACTAAAAGTAAACCTAAACCAACATATAAACCTAAAAAATAAACTAAATCTATGCGTGCTCATTTTTTTATCTATGTGGGCGATTATTTTTAAGAAAACTTGGTGTGTTACTTGGTTGATGAAATTAAAAGAAGAAATGTTGAATATGAATTTGTTCTCTTTAAAAATCAAAACCACATAAACTAAAACCTGGCCTAAAGCTAAAACCTAAAACCTAAACTAAGCACTTTAACCCTACAAAACCCTAAACCCTAAACTCTAAATCCTAAACCTAAAAAAACCCTAAACCCTAAACCTAAACACTAAACAGGCCCAAATCCTGAAAAACAAACCCTAAACCCACAAACCCAAGCCCTTAAACCCAAGCATATAATGCAGATCCCAGATGATAACTAGGCCCTAGCCCATGGCTCCTAAACCCTAAACCTCAAAAACCTAGATCACAGGCCGGACCCATGACCTTAAAGGCCTCACAAAAGCATAAGATGGGCCCTAAATCATGGCCAAATGCCCAACCTAAACCTAAACCTAAACCTGGGCTGACCTCAAATTAAATGCCTACACTGGGCTCTAAACCCATGAGCCATAAACCATGGGCCATAAACCATTGATCGTTGGCCACTGAGCTGTGCCTTAAACCCACAAACTAAACCTTAAACCAGGCATTAAACCCTAAACCCAAATCAAAACCATACTCAAAACTCTACAAAATCCCTAAAATTCTAAACCTCCACACCCTAACTCCATAAACCTACCAAGCCTAAACCTAAAAGTAACTTAAATAAATTAAACTAGCCTAAAACATAGTAGATAAACCCTAAGAATGGGCGAACCTGTGAGAACATCACTTGGATTAGCGCAGTCTAAATCTAGTAGTGGAGGCAAATCACGAAGCGATGTTTGTCCGATGGTGGAGGGGATCACAGGTCTAGTGGATATGAAGGTGGCGGTCAGTGCTTGATCATGGAGGAGGCGATAGAGGTTATAATTGGTGGTGGTGAGAGAGATCGGGGATATGATGGTAAACTCTTGAGAGGTCGGGGTGGTTGTCAGGCGGAACTAAAGCGACCAATAAACTAACCTAAAAGAAATAAACTAAACAAAATAAAAATTAAAAATAAACCTAAACAAAAATAAAAAAATAAATTAAATTAAAATAAATAAATAAACCTAAACCTACCATTTTACTTAATTTACCAAAAACTAAACTAAGCTGAAACCTAAACCTAAATCAACCACCTAAACCACTTAAACCTAAACCTAAACCTAAAACCATGAAACCCTAATCCAAACCCAAAATCCAAACCTAACCCCTAATCCAAAACCCACTAAACCTAAACTGAGCCTAAACTCACAAATGACCCAAAATCTTAAACCCTAAATCCACACTCCACAACCTGAGCCCTAACTAGGCCATTTAACTATAACCATAGTGCTAAACCCTATCATGGGCACCCCACAGGCCTAAACCTTGACCCAAACCCAAAACTGACCCCACCTAATAAATCCAGGCTCCCCTAAACCCTAAAACAAAGCCTAAAATAAACTAAATAAACTAAAAATAAAATAAATAAATCCTAAGCAAATAAAATAAAACCTAAACTAAAAGCTAAAAAAAAAAAATAAAATAAACTAATAAAATAAATAAAATAAAATAAATAAAACCAAAATAAATTAAAATAAACATAACAATAAAACCTAAATAAAATAAAACTAAATGTAAAATAAAATAAAATAAACTAAAATAAATTAAAATAGAAACTAAATGAAAACTAATCCTAAAAACCTTAAAATAAAACCCAAAAAATAAATAAAATAAATCTAAAAGCCTAAACTAAAAAAAATGTAAACCTAAAATAAAATAAAATAAACAAAATAAAATAATCCTAAACCTAAAATAAAATAAACTAAACTAAAATAAACCTACCTAAAAATAAAATAAAATAAACTAAAATAAACTTAAACCTAAACTAAAAATAGAACAAAAATAAACCTAAAATAAAAACCTAAAACCTACACTTAAAAAAATAAAATAAAAAAGTAAATCGGACCCTAAAATAAAAAAATAAAACTTAAACCTAAAAAATAAAATAGAAATAAAACCCAACTAAAAAGTAAACCTAAACCTAAACCTAAACCTAAAAAATAAACTAAAATAAAAAACCTAAACTAAAATAAATAAACATAAAATAAATAAACTAAACTAAGTGAAAATAAAAATATAAACCAAAATAAAATAAAAAATTAAATAAATTAAAACAAAGAAAAAATAAAATAAACAAAAACACAGAAAAAATAAACTAAATAAACAAAGTAAACCAAAACCTACTTGTTTACTTAATTTTTTTAAAAAAAACCATAAATCCTAAACCTACAACCCTAAACCCTAAACCCTAAACCCCAAACCCTAAACCCTAAACCCTAAACCCTAAACTCTAAAAACCTAAAAACCTTAACCTAAACTAAATAAAACCTAAAATAAATAAACCTAAACCTAAATAAAATAAAAACCTAAACTAAAACCTAAACCTAAACCTAAAAATAAAATAAAATAAACTAAAAAAATAAACTAAAATAAAATAATTAAAAACCTAAACCTAAACTAAAATAAACATAAGAATAAAAATCCTAAATAAAATAAAACTAAGCATTAAAATAAAATAAAAAAAAAAATAAAATAAAATAAAATCTAAATTAAAACCTAATCTTAAAAGTAAACCTTAAAATAAAAGCCTAAAACTAAAAAAATGTAAACCTAAAATAAAAATAAAATAAATAAAATAAATAAAACCTAAACCTAAGCTAAATAAAATAAAATAAACTAAAAATAAACCTAAACTTAAACTAAAAAATAAAACCTAAAAATAAAAACCTAAAACCTAAACTTAAAAAAATAAAATAAAAATGTAAACCTAAACCAAAAATAAAAAAAATAAAACCTAAACCTAAAAAATAAAATAAAAATAAAACTCAAATAGAAATAAACCTAAACCTAAACCTAAACCTAAAAAATAAACTAAAATAAAAAACTGAAATTAAAATAAATAAACCTAAAATAAATAAATTAAACTAAGTAAAAATAAAATAAAATAAAATAAAATAAATTAAAACAGAGAAAAAAATAAAATAAACTAAAATAAAGAAAAATAAACTAAATAAAATATAAACCAAAACCTACTTGTTTGGCTAATTTTAAAAAAAAAAAAACCATAAACCCTAAACCCACCAAACCTACCCAAACCAGAGACCCCAAACTAAACCCTAAACCCACAACCTAAAACCTAAACCTAAACTAAATAAGAACTAAAATAAAATAAATAAACAAACCAAAACATATGCCTAAATAAAATAAAATAATAAAATAAAATAAAAACATAAGCAAAAACCTAAATCTAAACCTAAACCAAATAATCAAAATAAAATAAATAAAAATTAAAAATTAAACTAAAATAAAATAAATTAAAACCCAAACTAAACTAAAAAAAATAAAAATCTAAATAAATTAAAAACTAAACTTAAAATAAAAATAAAATAAATCTAAAATTAAATAAAATATAAACTAAATAAAATTGTAAACCTAAAAAATAAACCTAAAAATAAATAAAAAATAAAAACTAAACCCTAAATTAAAAAAACATAAATCAAAAATAAAAATAAAATAAACTAAACTAAAATAAATAAAACCTAAACCTAAACCTAAACATAAACCTAAACTAAAAAAAATAAAATAAACTAAAAAAGTAAAAGTAAAACCTTAAAATAAACCTAAAATTAAAACCTATACCAAAACCTAAGAAAATAAAATAATAAACCTAAAAAAAATAAAAAAATGAAACCTAAACCTAAAAAATAAAATAAAAATAAAACTAAACTAAAAAATAAATCTAAACCTACAAGTAAACCTAAAAAAATGAAAATAAAAGTAAACTTAAATAAAGAAACCTAAAAAAAGTAAAATAAACTAAATAAATATATAAATAAACTTAAATTTAAATAGAAAATAAAATAAACTAAAAAAAACTAAATAAATACCTGGGTTTACTAAATAAATTTAAAAAAAAAATTAAAGGAAAAAGGACCAGCACTGAGCTATAAACTTGCCTAAACCTAGGCCATAGGCCAAAACCTGACTAAACCCTACCCTAAACCACAAACCCTAAACTCACCTTAAACCCCTAAATCCACTACTGACCTAAACCCTAAACCCAAAAAAACCAAAAAACCCAAACCTAAACTAAACAAAACCTAAAAATAAAATAAATAAATAAAATTCTAAACTTAAACAAAATATAAAAATTAAGATAAAAAAACCTAAACTAAAACCTAAACCTAAACATAAGCCAAAAAAAAAACAAAAACTAAAGTAAAATGAAATAAATAAAAACTTAAACAAAACTAAAAAATAAATAACCTAAATAAAATAAAAACTAAACCTAAACTAAAATAAACTAAACTAAAATAAAATAAATAAAACATAAACCTAAACCTAAAATAAACTAAATTGAAACCCTAAACTAAATAAATTAAAATAAATAAAAAATAAACCTAAACCTAAGGTCAAAACAACTTTAAAGTAAACCTAAAATAGAAACCTAAAACCTAAACCTAGGAAAATAAAATAGAAACCTAAACCTAAACTTAAAAATAAAAGATAAAACCTGAACAACAAGAATCAACAACAACAACAATAAGCCTTTATCTCATTAAGTGGGGTCAGCTACATGAATCGTTCATCTCCATTGTGTCCTATTATGTGTAAAATTCTTATTTAATTCAAGTATGCTTAGGTCATTTTTATACATCTTAACCAAGTCTTTTTAGGTCTACCTCTTCTTCTTAAGGCAAATGTAATGCATCTACTCTCTAATGGGTCATCGATGGTCGACTTTATGTGGACACCATCTAATGTGACTCTCTCTAATCTTATCACCCTTTAGAGCTACTCCAACTTTTTCCAAAAAAAACTCATTTTGCATTTTATCTCTAAGAGTAAAGCCACTCATCCACTGAGCATCCTCATCTACACTTAACTTAGTCTTATGCTTCTTTTATTGGCCAACATTCTCCATAAGTCATTGCGGTCTTACCACCATCTTATAAAATTTTCCCTTAAGTTTAAGTTACTTTTTCTATCACAACAAGCGGTGCATTTCCACTTCTCCATTCTACTAATAACATCTCCATCTATTTCACAATCATTTTGAACAATAGAACCTAAATATTTGAATTGCTCACTCTTATTAATGACTTGTTCACCTAATGTCACAACACTACCACTAGAGCATCTACAACTAAAATTACAGTCCATATATTCAGTTTTAGGTCTACCTAAACAAAAACCTTTAGACTCTAAAGTTGACCTCCATAATTCAAGTTTCTCTTGGACTCCCTCTCTAGTCTAATCAACAAGAAGAATGTCATTAGCCGAGGGAGAGATCAGGGATATGATGGTGGATCTCACTACTCAAGAGGCTGGGGTGGTTCTGATGGGAACTAGAGAAATTGAAGAATGGCTAATTCGATCTGCTACTTATGGAACTATGTCTTTGCAGTAGAGATGGTTCTAGTTATCTAAGGTTTTTGATTTACTCTATGTGTGATAATTTTTTATCTATGTTGTAAACATGTCTTAGAAAAATTGGTGTGTTACTTGGTTGATGAAATTGAAAAGAAGAAATGTTGAATCTCAATTTGTTCTCTCTTAAAAAAAATAAACCAAAAACCCTAAACCCTAATCTTAAACTTGAACCTAAAACCTAAACCCTAAACCTTAAATCCTAAACCCTAAAAATCATTGTTGACCTCACTTTTGGAGCGAATTCTTAACATCTTTTTCTTAGACCTAGGAGTCTTCTAGACACTAAAATTTCCTTAGTCAAAAGACACTTTTACCAATAAGGTGAACACTTAATAAGCTTAAAAGGGTTAACCATAGGATTAGGCTATGCCTTAGGGATTAAGGAGACTCACCTACTCTATAGTCTAAATTTTACATATGTTCACCTTCAAACCTCAAATTCAATTCAAATATCAAAATCCAAATTTAAATCCAAATCAAATGATTGAAGCCCATGATCAAGTCTAAAATAAAATCATTCCTAAACCCTATGATTTATCTTAAGGACTTAACCTTAGCCAAATCCAAATCAATCCAAATTCAATTGATTTTCTCAAAGATCAATTCAGCCCTTCAATCAATTTATCAAATTCAAACACAAACTCAACTTGAAATCATGATCCAAAACTAAATCCAAATCAAATCAAATCCAAATCCAAACCCTTAAGCTAATTTCATGGACTTAGCAAAATCTCATCCAAATCAAGCCTAACACAATTGATTTTTTCATAAATTAATTAATGCTTAAATCATCACTTCAATCCATACCAAAATCTACAATCAATCAATCAAAACCCAAGTTCCCTAACCCATTTGACACAAAATATTAAGCTCCAAATCACCTAAGTCCAAATACGATCAAATTAAATCAAAATTTAACAAAACTAAATTGAATCATAAACATGAAATCAATGCATAAACACAAACAGACTAAAAAATAAATCATGATTGGACACAAAATAGAAATTAGGTCATTTGACCTAGAGTTGACCCATGTGGGCTCCACTAAGTCTAAAGTCAACAAATTAAAATTTAATCAAATTGAGTCACTCCAAAGACTCAAACTCATCAAATGAACATGTTTGAGTCTAAAACTAAATAAATCTAAATTTAATGAAGATCCAAATGGGTAGATTTGTCCATGAAACCCAAGTAGACCCAAATGGATTTTATTAAATTGAAACTCAAATTAAATTGAACATTAATTCAACTTAAACATCCAAAATCATTTAAAATTTATAATTAGATAAAATTTAGCCAACCATTGGGTTTAATTTAATAAATTTGATCATTTAACTCAAATAAGTCTAATGTGGCTCATTAAGCCTAATTTTTGTCAAAATGGGCTTAAATCTAAATCTGCATCAAATCAAGTGAGATCAATTACTCCAAATCATCTTAATCCCTTAATTGAACATGAGTGAAACCCAAAGACACATAATTGAGCCAAATTGATCATTTGAATCAATTAAGCCCAACTTAAAGAAAATATAATTAGCAAGCTAATCAAACTATAAAATTAGAAAATCAATCATATACCAAAAAAACAACAATCAACATTGTCATTGTATAATTAAAATAGAAATATAATTAAATTTGAACATCAAATATAAATTTAATTAAAATTAAATAAAATAATTAACTACTAAATAAATAATAAATATATAATTTGAATAATCATTAATTATAGTATATATAATCTATAAACTTCATTTAAATTAAAACTATAATATCAAAATTATTAAAAATTATGAAGGTTTATAAATAAAAAGAATAATTCTAAAAACATAATAACAAAGAAATTCCATCAGAAATCAGAGATATATATATATATATATATATATATATATATATATATATATATATATATATATATATATATATATATATATATATATATATATATATATATATATATATACCCCATAGGTTAGAGATCTACATGCAGGGAAGTCCCCATTTGTTATCGGCTAAGGATCCCACTCCATCCACTCCACCTACTGAAGTGAGGTCGAGCTCTCCCATTCGACCTCCCACTTCAGTTATGGTGAAGGAGTGGTGACCCAAAGTCACCGTGGTCATTCCACCACCACAACCACAGCAGCCACAACATTCACCACCAGCAATAGTGATAGTAGAAGAGGAGGGATGGGACACCAGTATAGTTCCCATGGCAGTCGATCCTCTCAGTGAGGGTGTCTCGTCAGTAGGCAGCATCCATTGCATAGATTCAGATGAGCATAGTTCCACAGTTTGCCATCAGCGAGCCTTTATTCTTGTCCAGCCAGGTAGAGTAGGAGATCGTTCACTAGATAACATCTTAGAAGACTACTTTGCTAAGAAGAGATGACTTTTGGGTAAAGATCATTCAGATTCAGAGGAGGGGAGGGTAGCTTTTGACCTCGATAAGGATGATCTTCTACAAGATTCAGCCGAAGTCCACTTGGTAGATACTCAAAGCTCCCTCCCGAGACCATAGCGAGGTGTTGTGGTTGAAGAGGACTATGTCGTCCATTCAACCCAACACCTCCCAAACTTAGGAAGAAAGATGATCAAATCCATGGGATGGAGAAGAAGGTTGAGGATTTGTTAGATGTACTAGCACTTGAGACCAAGCTCCGATTATATCCCTATGGAGGCTGAGCAACTTAAGTTTCTACATGTCTTAGAGCCCCCCAAGAGTACCTCTCCTGTAGATCAGGATAGTGGTTGCCTGCATAGAAATGTCATAGATAACACCTTTGTGCAAGAGAGAGACATCAAACAAATGGTGGAATAGTAAGTGAGAGAAGTGTTGGTGCAAGCCCGAGATACCTCATCTATTCTAAAGGGTAGACCATACCGAGTGGAATTTATTATAGTTTAGTATTCTGAAGGGTTTGTGCTGCCTTCTTTCAAGATTTTGATTGGGCAGCATCTTTAGAGCCAGTATTGTGTCGTGGTTGCAATGCACTTTTCCTTTTCTTATTTGTCGTGATCTTTCAAGGATTGCATTGATTGGTATACAGCTGATTTGGTAAAGACATTCTTGTTGGGACAACTTTTCATTAAGAGATTTGCTAGAGCTCGGGAAAGGGTGACTGTGGGCTATCTCGTCATAGCACAATGAAACCCCAGTGAGGCCCTCATTGGTTATATTCTCAGGTGGCAAAACCTGAGTATGAAATATTAACTGCAGCTGTCCGAACAACACACAATAGAGATTCTTCATAAGAATATTCATGGCCCAATTTCTTTTATGCTCAAAGGATTTACTATCAAAACCTTTGAGAAGTTAATCAACAAGGTGTCAAGTATACAAGGAGAAGATAAATAGTTACTTTTCCAAGATCAGTCATCCAAGCCTAAACTATAGAAAATTTTTGAAAAAGCGGTGGTAGTGGTTGGAAGCGACCACTTAGAGTTTAATTTGAGAGACCTAGAGCTGTGCCTCCACCTCCACTCTCCCACCTCGGTCATCATAGACCATCATAGTCTCCTCAATGGCCATTACAACCACCTCCTTAGCAGTATACCCAACAGTGGTACTCTTATCCACCGCTAGTTAGCTATTACTCACTTACTCTTCTGGAGAAACTAAAAAAGTCATATTCATTCAAGAAGGAAGCAGTCAGAAAAATCTTTCAAACCTCTTAAAGAAGCCTAATTTCTAGCTACTAGAGCCTAATAAGCCAGAGGAAGTGGGAAAGAGCAATGATCCTAACTTTTACTCCTACCACTGCATGTTAGGCCATGTCTTAGAGAACTACATCACCTTCAAGGACTGGCTTGAGCATAGCCATAAATTGGGTGCCATAATTTTCATTTTAGATTACTTATTAGAACAACCATCTAGTTTTGTAGAGTAATCCTTGGGGATACATGTGATCCTCTCAAGAAAAAAGAAGGTTAGGATATTTCCTTATCTTGAACCTAAAAGATTATTTAATATCTAAAAAACTCTACTTCTAGGTGCCAGCTCAAACCTCAAACATTAAGGAAGTTTTTCATGTTGCCAAAGATAACTTGAGAAAAGTGGGAGCTCAGCAGCAGCAACAGTTGACACGTGCCTAGAATAGTTTAGTAGTGTAACCACTAATCAAGTCTAGCATTCCCTCCAACATTTGCAACTACTACTTCATCCATTTCTTCTTTAGAGTATTATATTAGCGGCACTACGACTTACTTTATTTGATTTCTATCATGTACCTAAAAAATCAATGAATAAAATAGATTCCACTTACATCTTTTCCATTTATGATGCACTTGAATTTATTCTATTAAAAGCTCTCCAAGTCTAGAAAATAATAATAACTCTAATAATTTTGATCCTTTCTCTTCCAATTCAAAATCATACTTTCCTTTCTAAATCAATCGAGTTCATCCATTGAGATAGACTTGAGTCAACCAACTTCCCATAGGAGAAGTTGTAGGTATACAGTAGGTATAACTTTTTAACGCCACATGAAGTCTCTGAAGTCAACCTACGTAGTGGTAAAGTTTTACTCTTAGGGTAGCACCTCATGATAAAGTTAAGCAAGTCATTGGTTCCAGTGAATAGATAGCCCCTCCACAGGATGCTCCACCTATGTATATGCTTGTGGAGGACCATCCAGAGTTGATTACAACATTCTAGCTCACCTTTGAAAGTTGCAAGCAAAGTTAATCATATATGATGCCCTTATCTTATCTAAATAGATGAGGGAATCTTTAATCAAGGATTTTCTTGATTGAGATATAGCTTAGCGGCTAGTGTAGAGGAGGCTTACTATTCAGTGGATGATCAGACACAACCGTCACCTCTACATCATAGTGGACATGGGAAGATTCAGGATATCCAGAGTGTTGGTTGACCCACATGCAATAGTCAATATTATGAGTCTAAAAACCCTTGTCTACTTGAGGATTGACATCTTCAAACTCAATTCAGAGAGGATGATATTGAACAGATTCAATGAGCAAGGTAAGAGGGCTTTAGGCTCCATAGTGTTGCCAATGGAGATTGACGAGTGGAAGAATTAAGCCAAGTTTCATATTATAGATTCGGATACATCTTTCAATTGTTTGCTAAGGAGACTGTGCATACATGAGAACAACATGGTCCCATCCTCTTTGCACCAGTGCATCAAGTTCATGAGAGGTGGGATCAAGTACTATGTCAAAGGATATCTCAAGCCATTTACAGTTCACGAGGTTGCATATATGAGGATGTGGTCTACTACCTCCCTCAAAATCAATAAGTTTATTCTTGGAACTTGGCCAAAGCTCAAAAATAATAGAAAAAGAAAAATAAAAAGATGAAAAAGAAAAAGAAAATAAGATTAAAAATAAAAGGGAAATAGAAATAGACTTGGAGGAGAAACTAGAGCCTGAGATTAGATTTCACCCATAATTCGTTACTCCATTCGAACATATGGGTAGGATGACCCAACCTCCAGCGAGGAAGAGGTAGATCAGAGGTAGAATGGAGGACCTCCTTATTGGCCACCTAAAAGGAGGTATTTCCTAGCTACCAGGAGTACACCTGCTATCTATATAAACTTAAAATCTTGTTTTGACACTTGACACGGACAAGCATGGGCTCCAGCAAAGCATGAGTGTATCCAAGTCTATATGATAAATAGTCAGCATCGGTTGGGAACCTTAGCTATAACCTCTTCTCACAAAAGTTGAGGGTTTGGGTGTTAAGGAAGCCCCTAAGTCATCCAAAATGTGAAGACTTCGAGATTCTTTTACAGCATCATCATCAAGTCAATAAGTTGATGTAGAACTTATGGATGGTTCATATAAAGATTTAATATAATTGCCTTTTGATTGGTACTTTCCTTGTGTTCTTAATCTAGCAAAGATGGGATTAATCTCACATACTTGGTCTAAATGTAGGTTAGATTACTTCAAGAGGTTATGGGATCACAAATGCGGACATTCTCAATCAAGACCAAGACTAGGATTTGTTCCAATCAATGATGAAATTACTTTCTAGTCATCACCAATCATTTGGAATTTGATAGGTTCTTTTCAAATCACACTAACTCTTATAAGGAGGAGTGCTTAAAAACTTTAGATGACCCAGATGATTTCCTAGTCAAGGATAGACCACTAGAGTTTGAAGAAGAAATCAAATCAACCTTTGATGAAGTCAAAGAAACCAACTTAGGGACTGAAGAAAATCTATGCACAACATACATCAGTTACTTATTGAACTAAACTAAAACCAATGACTTAGTTAGTCTATTGACTGATTTTAAGGAGTGCTTCACATGGAGTTATGAAGAGATGACCAGTTTTTCTCCAAACGAAGCAGTCCACAAACTAGCGATAGAGCCTAACACTATCCTTATCAAGCAAGCTACTAGACGTATATGATTAGACATCAAACAACATGTCATCTCTGAAGTCAAGAAATTGATCAATTCTTTTTTCATCATAGAAGAAAAATACACTACCTGGTTTGCCAGTGTCATCCAAGTTAAGAAGAATAATGGCCAAATTTGCATATGTGTCGACTTTAGGGACTTAAATAAGGCATGTCCAAAAGACAAATTTTCACTACCAATCCCAGAGCTGATGGTGGACGTTACCTCATCTCATGTCATCATCTCTTTCATGGATGGCTCAACTAGCTACAACAAAATTAAGATGGCCTATGAAGATGAGAAAAATACTACTTTTTGAACCCCAATCGAGATTTATTGCTATAAGGTCATTACTTTGAACCTTAAAATGCATGTGCTACATACTAGCTATGACTCGAATCTTGATGAACTCATTCATCATCAAATCGTTAGTGTTATGTTGATGATCTCATAGTCAAAAGTAAAGAAAAGTAAGTCCACCTTTTTGACTTGGTAGTAGTTTTTGAATGATTAAGACAATTTAACCTAAAAATGAACCCCCTGAAGTGTACATTCGGAGTAGCTTGAAGTTCTAGGTTTGTTGTCTCGACAAATGAGTCAAGATCAATCTAGAGAAGATCAAAGTGATATACTAAATGCCACCCCTAAAGTCTAACTCAACTCGGATCATTTCAAGGGTTGTCATATCTACTATGCTTCATATCCAAGCTAACAAGAAGGTGCTAGTCAATTTCAACACTTGTCAAAAAGATGCTAAGTTCAAGTTATGTGACATGACAGACATCAAGCACTACCGGTTCTAGCGAGACTCTATCTTTGGCAAGCCACTCATCCTCTACAGTGTTGCATTAGATGAATCCCTTAGCACTTTGTTGGCCCAAGCCAAAGATGATGGGAAAGAGAATTCTCTCTATTATCTCAGGCATCATTTAATCCCTACTAAAGCCAATTATCCACCCATTGAGAAACATTACCTAGCTTTAATCTTTGCTTTCCAAAAGCTACAACATTATATGCTTTCTCATAAAGTTAACTTGATCTCCAGAGTCAATCTACTATAGTATCTCATGACACAGCCGACGCTACCCGGATAGTTGGCACGATGGTCCATGATTCTCACATAGTTTGACATTACTTTCATACCCCTCCATGCAGTGAAAGGACAAGCATTGGTGGACTTCTTAGCAGCACACCCACTTCTTACTGACTCTTCACTTAATGATAATCTCCCCAATGAACAAATCATGAACTTGGAGGACACTAGCAATCGCCATTGGGAATTATATTTTGATGGTGCGGCTTCCTCTCAAAAGGAGAAGAACCACACAATCTACTCTTCCGGAGAAAGTCGAGGGGTAGGAATAGTCCTTCTAACTCTGAATCATGATTTGGTGAGATTCTCATATCATTTATCCAATCCTTGCACCAACAAGGAAGCTGAGTATGAGGCTTTGATTGCTGGTCTAGAGTTAGTAATCATGCTATACATCCAGAATATTGACATCTTTGGGGTTCTCAGCTGGTCATCAATCAAATCATTGGGTCCTACAAGGTTCTTAAGCCTAAGCTCCATCATTATCGCAAGTACACCATGGAGTTATTAGTCCAAATCCCATAGGTTATCATATACAAGATCCCTCGAGGAGAGAATGCAGTAGTGGTTGCACTAGAAAAGCTTGCCAAAGAGTTGGCATGTCCGGAAGATGAGTCTATATCAATAAATATTCAAAATAAATAAGTCCTATATTTTATTGATTCTAAATTCATTGAGATATTCTCTATTGAAGGGGAGGTTGCCATTGCCAAAAAGGATGAGGAGTTGGATTGGTGGCAATAATTCATGGACTATCTAACTAAAGGAAATCTACCTCAAGAGATGTCATAAAGAGATGAAAGCTTTTCTATGCTCTCATCAATGGAGCTTTATACAAGTGATCCTTTAACCATATGTTTTTACATTGTTTAGACAAGCACAGAGCCCATAAATTTGTGACTGAGGTACACTCATGATTATACTAAGCTCACCAATCCGGTCTGAAGATGAAGACTAAGATCAAGAGACTGTGGTACTATTGGCCTATGATGATTACCGACTGCATGGATGTATCCAAGTGTTGTCACCAATGTTAGGAACATGGAGTGGTCCTACACTAAGCACACAACATTCTACATCCATCGTTGGCCTCTTAGCCATTCGAGTGTTGAGTGACATTGGGTCTAATCAATCCTCTTTCTTCCAAAATTCATCTATTCATCCTTCGCTCTTTTCCAAGTGGGCAAAGGTGATTCCTCTCGAGGAGGTCCAACATGTGTGCTAGTTTTTAGAACCATATCATATATAGGTTCGGGTGCCTCAAAATTATATATAATGGTACTACATTCAAGAGCACCAATAACTTCTCTCGAGATACAACATAGATTGGAGATATACCATCCATGGTAGAATGGTCTAGTTAAAGCTTTCAACAAAACTCTCATTGATACTCAAGAAGAAACTAATGGCGATAATGGAATGAGTAGTTGAAGCTTTATAGGCTTAGCACACTACCTATAGAACTCAATTCTCTTTTCTCCTTAGTCTACATGAGTTCTACATTAGAAGCCTAACTCTATCACTAAGGATAGTTATGGGTAGCAAGATCACAATAGACAATATGTTGTAGTTAGAAGAGCTCGAAGGTTTGAAGGAGGCAACACAAGCATGCGGAACCTCGAGTTGTACAAAGAAAAATAATTCAAGCTCCAACAAGTTGGTCCACCATAACTTTTCAAGTAGGGATGACTTGTTTTAGTTCTAAGGATACCAATTATTGCCCAGATGGGAGGCATGTTTTTGAACCCAGGCCCTTTTGCCATAGAAGGCCTACCAAGCGGGGATCATATAAACTGATCAACCATAAAGGAGAGCTCGATGCTTCCAATCATGGGCTCTGAGAAATATTACCCATAAAATTATGTTTAAAAATAATTATCATCAATGAAAATTCCATTTCAAATTCAATCTCTTCAAACTGAAAGTAATTACATTTACAAATCCTCCAAGATGCATTTAGGATAGGTGTAAGAGAACCCAAGCGACATCGTATCCTTCATCAACACAAACACAAACTAAACACAATTCTATAGTGGTATTAGGACAAGTGTAAGAGAACCCAGGAGGCATCTTATTTAGACTAGGACAACTAAGTTAGGTGTAAGAGAACCAAAGCAAAATCATTTCTTGGTGGAGTCACATTGCCTCTCTGGCACCATTTCATCCATTCTTCGACGCATTTTAGGATAGGTGTAAGAGAACCCAAGAGGCATCCTATTCATTCTTTCACAACAGAAATACACATACACATCTTTTGTCTCGGGCTACTTTGATTTGGGTTCATGCCCCTTGCTGCACTCAATCGTTAGCTCCTCTAAGTCAAGTTGAGGTGTTGCCACTTGCAATGGTCCCTTGTTGGAAGATGTGTAACTACTCTTTCTTTCTTGATTTGATTGCTACACATCAAAAGCGCCTTGTTAGCATGGTAGAAATTGCATGTTGGTAAGCTACCCTCACACGTTGGATTCATTTAAGAGGATGTAAGTGCCTGCCTTCTTCTTAAACTAGCCATCATGGGCGACTTGGTGAGTAAAAGATTAGGGTAAGTCCCTGGCGACTCCTTTCCTCCACTCCAAGTCTGGGTCTAGTCTTTCTTTGTGACTCCCTACTTAGTAGTTGCCCTTACATTGGGTTTGATCTGTTACACCGTTAATGGGTTTCCCCAGTGGTTGGTCCCTACTTTAGAAGATAGTCTATGCTTTCTTTCCAGAGCTTTGCACTGGCGTGCGACCTAGGTCATATACACTTGAATGAGAGACTATCTTAATCAATTCACTTTAGGGAGATGTAAGTCTACATGCCTTCTTTCTAGATTGTGCTTCATGGGCACCTTAAGTTGGTTGGTGTTCTATCTTGTGACCCACACGGTGGATACACCACTCTTCAGAAGATGTAAGACTTCAATGCTTTCTCCTTGAGTTGGCCATTACATTATTTTCTTCAAGGATCAGGGATAACACCCAGTGGCACTTCCCTGCGAGCACTCTACTTGGCTAGCTCCTTTATTTAGAGACCAGGTTACTTTTGGATTTGTGGTCCCCTTTCCTAATAATCACCTGTGGCTAGAGATTCTAATGGTCTGATTCTCCCTTAGTCTAGTAAATTTGAGATATATCAAGGTTGACATAGCCGTGTGCTCTCACAATAGGTCCACAATAATAAATAAACAAAAATGTTTTCACTTATGGATGAGGAATTAATGCGCCCAGTAGTACCTTTCCGAAAAAGGCATCCTATCTTTAGGCGTGGGAAAACTCCCTAGGAAATGACTACTGAGTTGAGATAAGTCCCCCATGACACTCTCTCAGAAGTCATCCTTAGGATAGGTTCAATCTGTTTTTCCACCAACTGGTTACCCTGGCAATCATTATCACTTTGGAAGATGTAAAGTCGCGCATTCTTTCGACATGGTTTGCTCTAGATGGGTGGCCGTTGATTGATTATATATCAATGGGTCACCCTGGTGGTCCCTTAGAAAGTTGTAAGTCTTATGCTTTATTCATGGTATAGTCGTTACACCAAAGCCACCACTTAGTCTTCGTCCACCTTTTTGATAATGAATCTAAGATAGGCCAAGGACATGACCCATTCTCATTGCTGTCTATTGCATACCGATGGGATCCATCAAATGAAATTAATCCTGACTACTCTTGAGCTGACATAAGTATCCAACAGCATTGTTGCACCATCAATAGGTCACCCCAATTGTTCCCCACTTTGGAAGATGTAAGTCTACTAAATGCTTTCTTTCTTTGAACATTGAAAAGGCAACCCTTAGGTTGAATAGTCCTACCCTGTGGATGGTAGACTACCCTTTTGGACTTATAAATCTGAGATGGGCCAAGGTCGACATAGCCCCTTTGTAGTGGGTCCATCACACACCAACAGGGTCCACAACATAACACACCAAATTAAATTAATTCAAATCAAATTAATATAAAGTAATCATGACTACTCTTGAGTTGAGGTAAGAACCCTAACGACTCCTCATAATCTCCTTAGGTCAAGTTTGATTTGTTGTGCCATCTGATCACCCAATGAAAGATCATTACTTTTGAAGATGTAATGCTCTTTACCATCCATTGCACAGTGGATGTTCTACCCTATGACAAATTGGACTACCCCTTTAGATTTGAAAATCTAAGATAGGTTAAGGCCTCACTTTTAGTGGGTCCATTACGTGGTCCAAATTTAAAACCAAACTTCCTAAAACAATTAATTAAATATCGAACAAACTTCACTTCGAGGCACAAATCAAATTAATTTTATAAATCAAAACAAAATCTATCAAATTTAACCAATTATGTCTCAGCGGATGTACTCTCATTCAAAATCATTCCATAAGAAATCTAATTAAACTCTTATGTGATGGATAACCCAATTACACAGTGGAAGGTTCACATTCTCAATCCCTATCAAATCCATATCCTAGTTGGATTTACATCAATTAAAAGAAAATAAATTAAAATTAATTGATCTTAATCCCGTGGGTTATAGATTCTTTTCCCCTACTCAAAAAACTAATCATCATCAAACTCAAATCCATATCCCAGTGGATAGCTTGAACACCTTCAGGAAGGTTATATACTCAATCTCGTGATTTCTCATTTTATGCTCTCTCCATAAACCTCTCACAAGTCATATGATCCCTTAGGATCTTCCTTCATGTCCTTAACATGAAATTCCAAACCTTTTTTTTGCTCTCTTATTCCCTTGGCATAAGTTGAGTTGCATTATCTTAAGATTGTGATTCTATCTACCTTTGGATGTTGATCATCTCGGTCAACTCAGGTGTCTCGGTATGCCAGTTAACCCACACAATTGGGGTCCATTTGCTAACTTTTTTTAGTAAGGTTCAACTATTCATAGACCTAGGGAATCTATAAGACTTCCTTAGTCATAAGACACTTCTAGTAATTAGGTGAACATTTAACCTAAGCCTAAACACTTAGAAGGGTTAACCATAAGCAGGCTTAGGGATTAAGGAGACTCACTACTAAAATAAACTAAACCTAAACCCTAAACAAAATAAAATAAAAATAAAATAAAAATAAACTTAAGGTAAAAGAAAACCTAAAATAAACCTAAAATGAAACCTAAAGCCTAAACCTAAAAATTAAATATAAACCTAAACCTAAACTTAAATTAAAAAAATAAAACTTAAACTTAAAAAAAATAAAATAAAACTAAATAAACATAAATAAACCTAAACCAAAAATAAACTAAAATAAATAATCTAACTAAATAAACCTAAAATAAAAGAAAGAACTAAATAAAATAAAAAAATCAAACTAAATAAAATAATAAATAAAATAAATAAAAATAAATAAAAAAATAAAACTCTTAGTTTACTTAATTTTTTTTTAAAAAAAAAAAAAAAAAAACCAAACCCTATACACTAAAACAAACCTAAATCCTAAAACTAAACCACAAACCCTAACCTAAACACTGACACACAAACCCTAAACTTTAAACTAACCTAAAGCCTAAACCTTAAACACTAAATCTAAACCTGAATCTAGCCCCAATCCTAAACACAAACCACAATCCAAAACCCACAACTAAAACCCACAAAATCCATAAACCCTAAACCTACTAAGCCCTAACCCTAAACTCTTAAAGCCTTAAACCCCAAGCCCAAAACCTAAACCTAAAGTAACTAAATAAAGTAAAAATTAAACTAAACCATAAAACCTAATAAACATAAACCCTAGAATGGGCAAAACCAGCCAAGAACATCATCACCAAACCAGCTCTTGATCACGGAGTGGAGGCTGAGGTGGAGGTGGTTATAGCATGGTGGTGGGGGATCTAGAGGTCTTGGTGGATATGGTGGTGGTGGTCGGGTTTGAGCGGGTTATAGCCATGTGGTGGCATGGAGAGATCGAGGATATGATGATGGATCCGCTACTTGAGGAGTGGTTATGATGGGAGAAATTGAAGAGCGATCGATCCGCATTATGAACTATGTATTTACATTAGAGCAGTTCTAGTTATCTAGGATTTTTTATTTATATGCTTGCTTTTTTGATCTTTGTCGTTAAACTTGTATCTTAGAAAACTTGATTGCTACTTGGTTGATGAAATCAAAAGAAATCTTGAATCTGAATTTTATTCTCTCTATTAAAAAAACACTAAACCTAAATAAACCGAAACCATAAACCTAAAACCTAAACCCTAAACCTAAACCCCAAAACCAAACCTAAAACCACAAACCACAAAACTTAAAAAACAAACTACCTAAACCCTTCTAAACCACTCTACTAAACTAACCAAACTAAACTAAAACTATAAAACTAAATAAAACCTAATAAATAAAGACTCAGTTAAGATAAAGATAAAATAATTAAAGCTACTACAACTTGACTAGGCTCAAAAAAAAAAGAAGAATAAAATTAAAAGAGCTCTAACCTATGACCCCACCCTGGACCACTGATACACTGGCCTGGGCTAGGCCCTACTGAGCCCTGAAAAGATACTAAGCCCTGGGCTGAGAGCCTGCTATGTAACTGATAAATGATAAAGGCTGAGCTAAGATATAAAATAACTAAAGCTATGGCTGAAAATGTATAAAAAGATAAAAAATAAAGGCCTCACTAAAATCGAAGGCCCTAAACCTTGGGCCTAGATCATAACCTGACTCTGGCCCCACAGGCCCCTGGGCCACAGGCCACTGACTACCCCAGGCAGACTTACCTAAACTAAATAACCAGAAAGAGTAAAATGAAAACCTAAACCTAATAAAATGAGTAAAATAAGCCTCAAAACCTAAATCTACCTAAAGATCCTAGGAAACTTAAATGGTTTAATTAAAAATAAAATAAACCAAAATAACTAACTAAAAGACCTAAATAATAAAACCTAAATAATAAAAATATAAATAAATAAAATGTAAACCTAAAATAAAAATATAAATAAAACTGGACCTGACTAAAAAGCCTGATGAAAAATAAAAAATAAAATAAACCTAAACATAGCTAAAATATAAACTAAAATAAATAAAACTAAAACCAAAACTAAAATAAACTAAATAAAATAAACCTAAAACTAAAAAATAAAATAAAATAAACTAAAGAAAACTAAACCTAAGTAAAAAAAAATAAAGAAACAGATAAACTAAAATTAAAACTAAAACCTAAACTAAAATTAAAATAAAACCTAAACTTAAAAAAATCCTAAACTAAACATAAAATAAAAATAAAACTAAATTATAAAATAAATCGAAACCTAAAGTAAACAAAAATAAATAAAATACATAAAATAAACAAACTAAAATAAACAAACTAAACTAAAAATAAAATAAAAAATAAATTTAAATTAAAAATAGATAAAATAAACTAAAACAAAAATGAACTAGAACCTAAACCTAACAGCAATTTAACAAAAAATAAAATTTATAAAAGGCAGGACATTTTACTAAATCTAAAGCTGGACCTCAGGCCACTAAACCCTAAACTGGACCAGACCCTAAACCCTAAAACAATCCACAAAACCACACAAACCTGACTGAGCCCCAAAACTAAACCTAAAATGAAAATAAAATAAAAAACCAAATGATAAAATAAATAAAACTTAAACAAAAAAACCTAAAAAAATAAAAAAACTAAAATAAAAAAATAAAACCTAAAGATAAAATAAACTAAAAAATAAAAGACATAACTAAACTAAATAATAAAACCAAAACACCAAAATAACAAAATAAAATAAAAAAAAAATCTAAACCTAAAACTGGGAAAATAAAATAAAAAACTAAAAAACTTAAATAAAGATAAGATCTAAACCTAAAATAAAATAAAACTAAATTAAAGAAATAAACATAGCTGACCTAAAATAAACTAAGATAAAAATAATAAAGAGAATAAAATAAACTAAATGAAATAAAATAAACCTAAAATAAGAAATATAAATAAATAAAATTATAAATGACCTAGATAATTTAAAAAAAATCAAGCTTAACTAAATGTGATCCTGAAATCTTAAAAGCAAACAATTAACCCTAGGCACTATGCTAGGCCTGACACACTGAGCCCTAAAAAAGACCATGAGCCACTGATCCAGGCCTGGGCCCAACCCTGAGCCCTAATCCTGGGTGTGGCCCAGGCCTTGGCCGAGGCCACACCCTGGCCAAAACCCAAATCTAGGCCACAAAGGCCCTGCACTGCAGGCTGAGCCATGAACCCCACTGAGCTAATGACAAAAATAGGCCAGTCTGGGCCACTGGGCCACCAACCTGGGCACTGAGCCACGAACTAGTCCCTATCCTGACCCTACCCTAGAACTGGACTATAAAATAAATAAATAAATACCTATAAATAAACTAAAACTGTAAAATAAAATAAAATAAATAAAAGATAAAATAAATGCTAAACCTGAAATAAAATAAACATGGATAAAATGTAAATAAAATAAAACTACTGAAATAAAAATAAAATAAACTAAAATAAAATAAACTAAATGAAATAAAGAAAAAAACCTTAAATAAAATCAAAATAAAGAAAAATAAAACCTAAAGCCTAAAATTAAAAAAAATGTAAGAAATAAAAAATAAAATAAACAAAATAAAATAATCTAAAGCTTAAAATAAAATAAACTAAAATAAATAAAACCTAAACTAAGCTAGATAAAATAAAATAAAAATAAAATTAAATCTAAACTTAAAATAGAACCTAAATAAACTTAAAATAAAAAACCAAAAAAAAATAAAATAAAAAAATGCAAACTAAATAAAATAAAATAAAACCTAAATAAAATAGAAATAAAACTCAGCTAAAAAAATAAACTAAACATAAATCTTAACCTAAAATAAACTAAAATAAAAAATCTAAATGAAATAAATAAACATAAAATAAAATAAACTAAATAGTAAAAAAAATATAAAATAAAATAAAAAATTAAAATAAATTAAAATAAAGAAAAAACAAATTAAATTAATAATAAAAAAAAATAAACTAAAACTAAAAGTAAAAAAAACCTACTTGTTTCTTTTTTTTTAAAACATGAAACCATGAACCCAAGCCCTAAACCCTAAACCCCAAACCCAAAACTGGCCAAACCCCAAACCTAAACACCAACCCTGACCCCAAACCCTAAACACTAAACCTAAACCCTAAACCTAAAACCTAAAACCAGCCTGGACTAAATAAAACCTAAAAAATAAATAAATAAATAAACCTAAACCAAAATAAAATAAAAACCTAAACTAAAACCTAAACCTAAAAATAAAATAAAATAAATTAATAAAAATAAACTAAAATAAAATAATAAAACTAAACTAAATAAACATAAGAATAAAAACTAAATAAAATAAAAAAAGCGTAAAATAAAAATAAAAAAAACACAAATAAAATTAAAACTAAAAATAAAATAAAAATAAAACTCAATAGAAAATAAACCTAAACCTAAAATAAACTAAAATAAAAAACTAAACTAAAATAAATAAACCTAAAATAAATAAATTAAAGTAAATAAAAAATAAAATAAAATAAAATAAGGAAAAAAATAAAATAAACTAAAACAAAGAAAAAAATAAACTAAATAAAGGAAGTAAACCAAAACCTACTTGTTTAGTTAATTTAAGAAAAACCATAAACCCTAAACCTATAATCCTAAACCCAAAACCCTAAACCCTAAAAACCTAACCTAAACTAAATAGGCCAATAAAAATAAAATAAATAAAAAAACCAAAACATGCTAAATAAAATAAAATAATAAAATAAAATAAAAAACATAAGCAAAACCTAAATCTAAACCTAAACACAAAATCAAAATAAAATAAATAAAAATTAAAAATTAAACTAAAATAAAGAAATTAATACCCAAACTAAACTAAAAAAACTAAAAATCTAAATAAATTAAAAACTAAACCTAAAATAAAAATAAAATAAATCTAAAATTAAATAAAATAAAACTAAATAAAATGTAAACTGAAAAATAACCAAAATTAAATAAAAATAAAATCTAAACCCTAAATTAAAAAACACTAAAAATAAAAATAAAATAAACTAAACTAAAATAAATAAAATAAACTAAACTAAACACACCTAAACTAAATAAAATAAAATAAACTAAAAAAAAAACCTAAAAAAGTAAAAGTAAAACCTTAAATAAACCTAAAATTAAAACTAAAAAAACCTAAAGAAAATAAAATAATAACCTAAACATAAAATAAAAAAAATAAAAAATAAAAAACCTAAAATAAAATAAAATAAAACTAAACTAAAAATAAATCTAAACCTACAAGTAAACCTAAAAAAAATGAAATAAAAGTAAACTTTAAATAAACTAAAAAAAAGTAAAATAAACTAAATAAATATATAAATAAACTTAAATTAAAATAGAAAATAAAATAAACTAAAAAAAAAACTAAATAAAGCTAAACCTACGAGTTTACCTATTTTAATAAAGTTTAAAATTAAAAAATTAAAGAGAAAAAACCCAGACCCTTAACCCTAAACTATAAAACTAACCCTAAACCCTAAACCCTAAACCCCTACTCCTAAACCCTACTTAAACCCTAAACAAACCCACCCTAACCACAAACCCTAAACCCAGGCAACAATCTAAAACTACAATAACCCAAAAACCAAAACCTAAAACCTAAACTAAAATAAAATAAAAATAGAATAAATAAATAGATTCTAAACTTAAACAAAAATAAAATAAGATAAAAGACCTAAAACATAGAAAAAAAAAAACAAAACTAAACTAAAATGAAATAAAATAAAACCAAACAAATAAACTAAGCCCTAAATAAAATAAAACTAAACCTAAACTAAAATAAACTAAAATAAAATAAATAAAACATAAACCTAAAACCTAAAATAAACTAAATGTAGATAAACTAAACTTTCTAAAATAATAAAGGTATTTAAAATGACCTAAAACTAAACTTTAAAGATAAAACAATAAAACCTTGCCTCCTCATTAAGTGGATTAGCTACATGAATAGTTCATCTCCATTGTGTCTATTATGTGTAAAATTCTTATTTAATTGAAATGTATTAGGTCATTTATACATCTTAACCAAGTCTTTTAGGTCTACCTCTACCTTTCTTAACATAAGGCAAATCCTTCATCTACATCAGACGGTCGACACTTTATGTGGACAAACCATCTAAGGTGACTCTCTCTAATCTTATCGCCAATATACTCCAACTTTTCAAAAAAACTCATTTTGCATTTTATCTACAGAGTAAAAGCTTACTCATCCACGAGCATCCTCATCTGTAACATAACTTAGTCTTATGCTTCTCTTTTTTGCCAACATTATGCACCATAAGTCATTGCGGTTTTACCACCATCATATAAAATTTTCCCTTAAGTTTAAGTGGAACTTTTTCTACAGCCGAGATGCATTTCCTCCACTTCAACCATCCAACTTGATTCTACTAATAACATCTCCATCTATTTCACCATCATTTTGAACAATAGAACTAAATATCTAAATCACTCTTATTAATGACTTGTTCGTAGAATGTCTGTACTTCCCACTAGAGCTTCTACAATAAAATTCGCATCCATATATTCAATTTTGGGTCTACTAAACCCTATGAACTCTAAAGTTGACCTCCATAATTCAAGTTTCTCTTGGACTCCCTCTCTAGTCTAATCAACAAGAAGAATGTCATTAGCAAAAAGCATACACCAAGGCACATCTT
Organism: Cymbidium sinense; assembly: GCA_021442155.1. Classification (NCBI taxonomy): domain Eukaryota; kingdom Viridiplantae; phylum Streptophyta; class Magnoliopsida; order Asparagales; family Orchidaceae; genus Cymbidium; species Cymbidium sinense. The sequence goes on along the minus strand of JAKCPB010001268.1, from coordinate 2,001 downwards.
CCTGTAAATGCTTAGTAAGAACATCCATAACTAAAGCACAAAGATAAAACCTAAACCTAAAAATAAAATAAAAATAAAACTAAACTAAAAAATAAACATAAACCTAACCCTAAACAAAAAAAACTAAAATAAAATACCTAAACTAAAATAAATTAACCTAAAATAAAATAAACAAAACTAAGTAAAAAATAAAATAATCTAAAATAAAATAAAAAATAAAATAAACTAAAATAAATAAAAATAAATAAATAAATAAATAAACATAAACCTACCATTTTACTTTAAAACTAAAGGCCTAAACCTGACCTAAATCTTAAACACTAAACCCTACTCCTAAACCTGGGCCTAAACTGACCCAACTAAACTAAAGCTTGCAAAGGCTGGGCCAAAGATCCAGGGCCCAAACCCCAAAGACTGAAAGGCCCTAGAACCTGAGCCATAAGCCTTGGCTCCCAATTCCTAAAAACCTAGGCCAAACCACTGCAGACACCAGACCCTGGCCTGGGCCACTGGCAAGCTCCTGGGCCCTGTGTAATAATTTGACCTAGTGACCCTGACCCTACGGAAAGGCTGAAGCCACCCTAGGCCACTGACGCCCACCAGATAACCACTAAATCTGACCTAAGCCTAAACTTAAACCTAAAAATAAACTTTAAAACTTAAGAATCCTTAACTAAATATAACCTAAAATAAATAAACCTAAACCTAAATAAAATAAAAACACAACTGAAACCTAAACCTAGAATGAAAATAAATTAAAATAAACTAATAAAATAATCTAAAATAAGCACAACCTAAAACTAAGATAAAACCTAAATAAAATAAAACTAAACATAAAATAAAATAAAATAATTGAACAAAAAATAAAACAAATTAAAATCTAAACCTAAAAAATAAACCTTAAAATAAAACCTACAAAATAAATAAAGAAATCAAACCTGACTAAAACTAAAAAAATGTAAACACAAAATAAAATAAAATAAACAAAATAAAGTAAACTAAACTGGCCAAAATAAATAAACATAAACCTAAACTAGATAAAATAAAATAAACTTAAAATACACCTAAAACTAAGCCTAAAATAAACCTAAAATAAAACCAAACCAAACATAAAATAAAAATAAACATAAACCCAAAAAATAAAACTAAAACTTAAACCTAAAAAAGAAAATAAAAATAAAACTCAACTAAAAAATAAACCTAAACCTAAAAAATAAACTAAAATAAAAAAACCTAAAATAAAATAAGTAAACCTACAATAAATAAACTAAACTAAATAAAAAATAGACTAAAATAAAGAAAAATATACTAAATAAACCAAAACCTACTTATTTAATAAATTAAAAAAAAAACAATAAACCACCCAAACCTATGACCATAAACCATAAACCTTAAAACCTAAATCCTAAACCTAAAGCATAAACCCTAAAACCTAAATCATAAACCTAAACCCCAAAAACCCAAAACCTAAGCTAGTAACTAAATAAATTAAGCAATAAACAGCCCTCAATCCAATAATCCTAAATCTAAACCTAAAGCAGAAGAATGGGCTGAGGAACCTTGATGGTAGGAACATCACCATCAGCAGGCTCATTTTAGATCTAGGGAGGCAAAGGAGGAGGAGGCTGGTTATTGTAGTGGTGGTTGGGGATCACAAGTCTTTGGTGGATATGGAGGTGGTGGTTGGAAGGTGGTGGGAAGGAGGCGATGGGGTTGAAACTATGGTTTTTTGGTGGAGGGAGATTGGGGATATGATGGGGGATCCTACTACTAGAAGGGTGGTTACGATTGGAACTAGAGAAAGCCCAAGAGCGGCCAAATCATGTCCTCTTTATATGGAACTATGTCTTTAGTAGAGGGCAGTTTCTAGTTATTTATGGTTTTGATTTGCTTCATCGTTTTATTTTTATTTATGTTATTACTTGTATCTTAGAAAAGTAGTGCATTACTTGGATGATGAAATGAAATGAAAATGTTGAATGAATTAGTTATCTATTAAAA